>MU737067.1:168746-214904 GCA_026770625.1 Nicotiana glauca | reverse complement strand
ATATATATATATATATATATATATATATATATATATATATATATGCTCTTTTCTTTGAAGGACGTTTATTAATATTTCAATGAGCCTCGCTTCTTTTCTTTGAGTTTCTTTTTATCATTTTATTAAACTGTATGAGTATTCCTCAGGAAGCGCAAACTAAAGATTAGCCTATGGTAGATAGCTATGAATTTTATCTCCCTATAGTGGGTCTTGAAGATCAGTGAAGAAGAATTAGGCTCACACGTGAAGAAAATTAAAGTTATAATAAAATTAAGTTATTAAAGTATTCTCTTTTAAATAGCTTAAATTTTTCGATAAAAAGGTCACATATTCACTATAGTACCGGAGTAGGAAGGGGTCTTAAGTTCAAGTCTAACCTTTTTTATTAAAAATAATAATTTTCACGTGTTTGACCCAAGGAAATATGAGCTTTGTGATCGAAATTCGAAAGCTAGTTCTGGCAACTAATAAATTGTGTTTTTATTTTTATTTTTTTCAGCTTAGTAATTTCAACTCCTTTGAGGGGGTAATTTACTGCAGGCCTCACTTTGATCAGCTTTTTAAGAGAACTGGCAGTTTGGACAAGAGTTTTGAAGGTATATATATAACTCATAAATAGTCTTAAATAAAAATTTTAGAAAATCAATATAACTTTGCTTCTTTGGTATATATCAGGAACTCCGAAAGTCACAAAGCCAGAAAAACCTGTGGACAACGAGGTAAAATAATCAGATAATGATCCTCCTATATATCTGTGTTTAATTCCAATTTCTGAAATATATATATATATATATGTTTAACAGAATGGTAGCGGGAGCAAAGTCTCAAATTTATTTGCAGGCACGAGGGAAAAATGTGTAGGCTGCACTAAAACTGTGTATCCGATTGAGAAGGTAACAACAATGAATCAAGTATTTATATATTTTCCCTTAAATCAAATAATTAAAACAATTTTATTTATGTTGTTTAATTTAAGGTAAGTGTAAACGGAACAGCATACCATAAGGCATGCTTCAAATGCAGTCATGGAGGCTGTACAATAAGCCCATCAAATTACATTGCACATGAAGGAAGACTTTATTGCAAACACCACCATATTCAACTCTTCAAGGAGAAAGGCAATTACAGCCAGCTTGAGTCGTCTGACCATGAAACTGACCCTGCTCTTTCCACTCAATCATAAACTTAAAACAATATTCCTCTAATTTTTTTCTCTCTTTCATTTCTCCCTATCTTTTGCTTTTCGACCTTATATAGCAGACTGATTCTGGATTTTTCTTCTTTCTTGCGGGGTAAATTCAGTTATATCTATCCATTTTGGTTGTACTTGTATGTATTCTTGTGGGTTTCTGTACATTTTAGCATATTGAAGGTTATTTTAAAAATTGGACCATCAGAATCATTATTGTAAAGTGTATATTTGTTTACCTCTACTTTTAAAGAATGAATCAAACCATTCACAATCACAAACAAGGATTAGCTTCTCCTTTCTCTACTTTTTTCACTCCTAGTCACTGTTGCGACCAAACATACTCACGCAAGTATACGCGGTCGTCAAGTAATAAACTGATTAAAAGCCGGATGCCGAATCTACGAGGACATGTGATTAACTATTAACTAAATTAGACTATCCTAATTATATAAACAAGAATTAAGCCCAAAAGCAATGATGCTAAAGTAACAAAAGAAGAGCAGATTTTTATGTTATCAATGTAATGAAAACGATCTAGGGCTATGGACTATCTAACATTCTTATTGTATTCTTCAATCGAATTGACTAACTAATTTATCTAGCTTATTGGTAGACAAGGTTATAGCATGTTTGGCCAAGCTTTTTTTTTTAGCCAAAAGTACTTTTTTTTTTTGCCAAAAATTGAGGTATTTTTGGAAGGAAAAAAAGTGTTTTTGAGAAGAAGCAGAAGCAGTTTTGGAGAAGCAGACAAAAGTAGCTTCTCTCGAAAAGCACTTTTGAGAAAAATACACTTAGAAGCAGTTTTCAAAAGCTTGGTTAAACGGGCTATTAATATTGCTCATAAGAATCTGTCAAGTCCTTACTCGCCTATTCAAGCTAATCTAACGTCTATATGTCTATGAAATTCAAACTAACAAGAATGTATTTATAATTTCTGTATATCAACCAAGCAAGGCAATTAGGTATATGTCTATCCTAACCGTGATCCATTCCCCATTTCCCAGGTTCACGAAATTGCTCTACTAAATCCTATATGCAATCTAGAATTTCCACTTTCGAGTTGAATTATAGATTCATAGATAGTATTTAATTGGTGATCATACAATTAAATAATCAACCGCGAGATTGAATAAATAAACCAATACGATAAATAAAGAAAGCAAAATCAATATCTAAATAACCATAGTCATGAAAGAACCACAACCCTAGAACGTGAAATTTAGCCCCATACAGACATGATAGCCAAACAACAAATCATACAAAGAAACATAAAATTACAAAGTTTGGTGGAAGAAAGATGAAACCCGACCTCCACGACGGCTTTTTTTCTCCCTTTGCCAAAAGTTTCTCCCAAAAATGTTCTCCTTTCTCCAAAATAGATTTAGGACCCCTTTTATGCGAGTTGGGGTAGCATAGGACCCAAATTACTTTGTCCCAGACGAAATAAAAAGAATCTCGTAATGCAAGGTCTAGACCACTAGATCCAGTAACGTTTCCACGATTTCAATTCCAATCCTTTCTTAGATTTGTATCCCTTCATTTTGTTCTCTTCCACTTGGGAAGACAAAACTCAAAGGGTGTCCCCATTTTTTTATACTTTTAATTTTCTTTTTTTTTCTTTCGTATCTTATTCAATTTTGGTCTAAATCTCTTTATCTTCAAATCGCTTTATTCTTATACAGTTAATATATAATATTAAGCAAAAGTAAATATAATTAATACTCATAAGATAATTAAAAATACTATAATATGAGGAAATAATGATTAAAATATGCATTTTTGGATGAACATCAATCACAGAGGAGAAATGAAACTCAAATACTTGAGAATCCAATAGCATAAGTGTGAAGAAGATAAAACTATTCTATATATGGAAACTGCTTTGCTTTTTTATCATCCTATTTTCGGAGAAACACAATGCAAAAAAAATAAAAAAATTGGGTTTTAATGCAAGAAAAACTTTGTCACGCAGTCTGTTGAATAAGAAAAAACAAACGACAACAACAACAACAACAAACCCTATATAATCCTACAAGTAGTGCATGGGGAAGTATACATGCCTTACTCCTACCTTATGAAGACAGAGATGCTATTTCAAATATACTCTCGGCTCAAGGACATCGTAGTCACAGCAGAGTTGAAAAGAAATACGGTATTGAAAAATCAATGAAAACGAGGAAGTAATAAAGCAAGATAATAAGATAACAAGCAAGAGAAATAACATGTATTAACAACAAGATAATAAGATAATAATTAAACAAAATAACAGGTACTGATAGAAATCTGATAATAAGAAAAAACAAGAATAATTCTCATACTACTGGTATGGAAAATAAATACGCATAACTACCTCCTAATCCTCTATACTAATTCTCGACCTCCACACCCCCTCCCCTATCAAGGGTTATGCCCTCGGTAAGCTAAAGATGTATCATGTATTGCCTAATCACCTCTCCCCAAATACTTTTTTGACCTAACTCTGCCTCTCTTTAGACCCGCCATGGCCAGCCTCTCACACCTCCTCACTGGGGCTTCCATGCATCTCCTCTTCATATGCCATCACAGTAGAGGGTAAACCAACATGTTAAGGTACAATTTGAATAAGTAGCATGGCGTCATGCTAGAAATTTCAATAATCAGTTTTTGCAACAAGCTATAAGATTGCTATTTTAAAATTGATCACCTGCATAATTATTTTTTTTTATACTACACTTAGACATAAGAAGGGGATTGAATTGTATCTTGTCTGATTTTCACTTTTTAAAAGAATCTGGTTCTTTAAACTATTCAAATAGACATAAACAAAACGAATTGCAAAAAAGTAATCAACACAGAAAATTTTTACGCGAAAAACCCCGTTGCTCAACGGAGTAAAAATCATGATCTACGTAGTAGAATTTTTCTCAAATCCCCACTTTCTTCAAAGAGCAGTTTTAGGATATAACTCTATAACCAAAGGGATTAACTCTAGTATCCTAACTCCTACAATCAACCCAATTGTAACAACCCCTTCCCAGAATAACTCTTGCCTGGAAAGCTTATAAAAATAATGTTTCAACGATAACCTACTATTACACTTCAATGAAAGCAGATAGGTAATAATTCAGAAATATAGACTCAACCTAACAACTAAAGAATTTGAGTAGCTTTATCTTCAAGAACTAATTCTTCATTTGATTGAGTTGAATCTTCAGAAGTTCCTTTTTGCTTTGCTTGCTATTGTCAGATGTATTCTCATGATTTCTCTCAATGGCAGTAGTCTTGAAGTGTGGCAAAAGGTCTTCTTTTATAGATGCAAGGTTAGCCGAAAAACTTCTTCAATTAATTTTCCAAAACTTAGAATATTTCGGTTAAGGAAAGCATCTCCTATTTAGACTTGGTTTTCTTAACTGTTTCCAACTTTGCAAACTTCTTTTTTACCATGAGTATTTTCCATAAATACATTTTTTTTTTAATACATGAAGTCTTCTCCAACGCGAATTCCTTTCAAGGTACGGATAGAATTTTCTGGGAATCTCTACTCAAATGGTAATACTGGCCTTTGGTGTCTGACTCGCTTTCTTCCGCTGGTATGCTACAAACCTGGTTCACTTGATTTGATTTTTCTTATCTATACAACTGATGTTATTAACATCAATACCACACAAGAGGGGGGGTGATTTGTGTGGTACCTAATTTTTGCGTTAGAAGAACCTGGTTCTTCTAAGTGTTCTAACTACAACAGTTTGCGGAATAATAAGTACTGAAAGTAAAGTGCACAGAGATTTTTACGTGGAAAATACTTGGCTCAAAAGGTAAAAAACCACGACCTACTACTCAATAGGATTTTCCCAAACTCCACTAAATCACTGAGCCAAAAACTGCATTTACAAAACTCTTTGTAAACCTAAGGATTAACTCTAATCCCAGTGTAGCACACAGCCTCAACTGTTGCGACACCTTCAAGTTAACTCTAACTTGAATACTCAAAGTACCTAATACAATTGCTTCTAAGAAAGCTAAAAGATACAATATTAAAACCTACTACAATTGAACTAGACTTAGAACAAACACAATGATGAAACTGGTTCTTCTATCTTACTTCATGTAGCTTCAGACGTGCACACTTATATCTCACATATATTGCTTGCAAATCAGACTTGCTCTCTTTGCTCTCAAATACGCTTAACTTCTGCGTATGTGCATTTTTTGTAAAAGAGAACAACTTTGTTATTTAATAGATTAGTAGTTAGAGTTTGATCGAGACTCCAATGCTTATCCTTAGTCGATTTGAGTCCTTAACCAATACAAACTCCCATCCGTATCCTAGCTTATGATTGTGTTCTCTTGTCATAAGGAGACTGTCCTCCTTAGAACTCAATGCAATCTTTTCGATTCCGTTCAGAAGATATTTGCTACGCAATCTTCAATACATATCTTCCTCACGTGCCTTCCATGTGCAATGGTTATGACTAACTGTCAAGATGGACCAGGTCCTTCCCTGAGTTCATTTGTCAAAGGAATTTTGACAATCTTTCATACCAAGCTCTTGGGGCCTGCTTGAGACCATAGAGAGCTTTATCTAGCTTGTATACATGATCAGGACATTCTTTGCTTTCGAATCCTGGAGGTTGTTTCACAAAAACTTCTTCTTTGAGATAGCCATTTAGGAAGGCACTTTTGACATCCATTTGATGAAGAGTGAATTCCATATGTGCTGCAAAGGCTATGAGGAGTCTAATTACTTCAAGTCTAGTAGCTGGAGCAAAAGTCTCATCATAATCAACGCCTTCCTCTTGACTATAGCCTTGAACCACCAACCTTGCCTTATTTCTTGTAACTGTTCCATCTTCATCTAGCTTGTTCCTGAATACCCATTTTGTTCCAATAACTGACCTATCCTTAGGTCTTGGAACCAAGTGCCAGACTTAGCTCATCTTGCATAGCATTGATCCAATATGCATCTTGTAAAGCTTCACTCACATTTTTAGGTTCAATGAGAGACAAAAAGGCATCAAATGCACACAGGTTCTTCAGTTGTGATCTAGTCTTGACTCCAGATGTTGGATCATTGATGATGTTCTCAATGGGATAAGAACTCAATTACTTGTAAGATCTCCCCACCAGCTGGTTCCTGCTAGTTTCTCCTTCATTGTTATGCTGCAGAGGAACAGGTTCAGGTACAGGATCCTTTAGAGAATTTTGTACATTTTCTCTCAGATTGGTTCCCCATGTCAGGTTGCCCTGGGTAAAAAGACATGTTCCATCACCTGCTCCTTCCTTTGATGCCGCCTTGATTTGTGCTGTGACTTCAGTCAATTGTCTCATCAGTCCAATGGCTTCATCTTCATGTTCCTGTCTCTTAAAAAGAGTGTTAGATTCATCAAACACAACATGCACACTTTCTTCAACACATAGTATTCTTTTATTAAACACTTTATATGCTTTTCTATGTGAATAATATCCCAAGAATACTCCCTCATCACTACTGGGATCAAACTTACCTAGGCAGTGTTTGCCATTATTGTGCACATAGCACTTGCAACCAAACGCCCTAAGATGGGATATGTTTGGTTTTCTCCCTTTAAGTAACTCATAGGGAGTTTTCTCTACAAGAGGTCTGGTCATGCATCTATTAATTATATAACAAGCAGTGTTTATAGCCTCTGCCCAGAAGCTATGAGGTAGTTTACTGGAAAGTAACATGGTCCTTGCCATATCCTCAAGGGTCCTGTTCTTCCTCTCAACTACCCCATTTTGCTGAGGAGTCCTAGGGGCAGAGAAATTATGATCTATTCCATTTTCATCACAAAATTCAGCAAACTTTGCATTTTCAAATTCAGTTCCATGATCAGACCTAATGGATGCAAGTTGATTCCCTAATTGTTTCTGGGTTTTTCTAACAAAAGCACTGAACATTTCAAATGCTTCATCTTTAGAAGTTAGAAACAGCACCCAGGTAAATCTAGAATAATCATCAACAAGCACCATTACATATCTTTTACCACCTCTGCTCATGGCTCTCATTGGACCACAGAGATCCATATGAACCAGTTCCAACGTCTTAGACGTACTTACCATTTTCTTAGGTTTGAAGGATGACCTTACCTGCTTCCCCCTTGCACATGCCTCACAAACTTTGTCTTCCTTGAACTTGATATTAGGTAACCCTATCACCAAGTCCTTGGAGACTAATTTGTTCAATTGAGTTAGACTGGCATGACCAAGTCTTTTGTGCCAAAGGAGGGGATCATTAATTAACACACTCAAGCAAGTGAGTTCATTTTCAGAAAGAGTTGACAAATCTACAATGTAAATATTGTTAACTCTTCTTCCCTGCAAAACAATTTTGTCAGTAGTAAGGCTAATCACAAAACATTTTGTGGAAGTGAAAGCCACAAGGTTACCTCTGTCACACAGCTGTGACACACTTATCAAGCTATATTTCAAGCCATCTATCAAATAGACATTCTCAATGGAATGAGAGTCTGTCTTTCCTACCTTTCCAACTCCTATGATCTCACCTTTCTTTCCATTTCCAAAGGAGACATTACCTCCTTTTAGGTTCTCAAGTGAAAGGAACTGGTCCTTGTTACCAGTCATATGTTTTGAGCAGCCACTATCCATGTACCATATTTGGCTACTCCCCTTCACTTGGACCTGCAAAAGAAAATCATGGGTTAGTCTTAGGAACCCAAACTAGTTTGGGTCCCTTTCTATGGGCAAAAGGATGAATTAGATTTTTCTTTGCCCAACCAGGCAGTTTATGCTTTTCTTGAACAAAGGCTTTGTTCTTTTGACTGGCCTTTTCTTTTGCATTACATTCATCTTTGTAATGGCCAGTCTTACCACAGTGTGTGCAGATCTTATTCTCAGGAAGAGTGAGGTACTTGTTTTTGGGATCCCATTTTGGAGCTTGTGTCCCAAAACCAAGTCCTCTCTTATTGCTACTATGATGTTCTTGCAGCCAGGAGAGTGCATCGGAAGCCTTGTTCCATTTGCATGTTCTGTCTAGTTCATGCTTTACCTTTCCTAAATCTTCTTTTAGGACTTTAATCAATTCATCTTTCTTATACAGTTCATTTTTCATTTTTCCTAGATTTTCTTCTAGAGTGAGAAATGATTGATCAAACTTTTTCTTTCCTGTCCCTAATTTCAGTTTACTATTTTCAGATCTAAGTTCTAGGATGTTGTTTTCAAGTTGATGAACCTGGTTATTCAACTCAGTATTTGTGTTGTCACTTTCATCAGCCCTAGACTCTAACCTTTTACATTTTTCTTCTAAGATAATGCATTCCCTAGACAGAACATCCTTCTCACTGTTTATTATTTCGGACTCATCTATGAAGTCCATCAGTAGATCAGCCAATTTTTCTTTAGACGAGAACTTAATCTTTTCTTTAAGATGTAGAATACTTACCTCCTGTTCATCTTCTGATTCTCCAATGGCCATAAGAGCTTCCTCATCTTCAGCTTCATTTTCTGAGTCCTCATCTGATGTTTCTCCCCATGCTGCAACTATAGCTTTAGTTTCTCCTTTGTTCCTTCTTGGTTGAACCTGTTCCTTCTTCCTGTTTCTTCTATCTGCTCTTTCTTTCTTCCATTCAACCTCCCATTGAGGGCAGTTTCTGATGTGGTGATCAGTCTTCCCACACTTGTAACAACCCTCATGGGTTTGTTTCTCTGGAGCCCTAGGTTTGTTGAATATTATTCCTTTTGAAGGACCCTTTCCTCTCATAAGATATTTCTTAAAATCTCTAGTTATCATAGCTATTTCATCATCTTCAAGATCTGATCCTTCTGAGATTCTGAAAGCCAGACTTTTTTCTTTCTTTGGAGCATCCATCTTCAAGATTTGCCTTCTCAATTCATAGGCAGTCAGATTACCAATCAGTTCATCCAATTTCAAGGTAGCAATGTTTTTGGATTCCTGAATAGCAGTGATTTTGCTTTCCCAGGAGATTGGCAGAACTCTAGTTAGAATCTTCTCCACCTTGTCTTCTTCCAGGATAACCCTTCCAAGAGACTCAAGTTCATTTGTCAGTGTAGTGAACCTGGTATACATCTCTTGGATAGTTTCTCCATCCTTCATAGTAAAATTCTCATATTGAGAATACAACAGTGTTCCTCTTGACCTCTTCACCTGAGGTGTTCCTTCATGAGCCACTTGTAAAGTGTCCCAAATCTCCTTGGCAGTAGTACAGCCTTGAATCCTGCTGTACTCATCAGGACCAAGTCCACACACTAGCCATTTCTTAGCTTTAGCATTTTTCTCCCATTTCCTTAGATCTTCAGCAGTACAATCTGCTCTTGTCTTTGGAACATCCAATCCTTCAGCATTCTTCTTGGTTGTGGCTAAAGGACCATCAGTGATGATATCCCAAAGCTCATAGTCTTCGCCTATGATATGATCCCTCATTCTGTTTTTCTACCAGGAATAGTAGAGGCCACTGAAAAGAGGAGGCCTGGCAGTGGATTGTCCTTCCCAGTTCCCAGGTGGTGCACTCATGTTGATCTTTTCCTAAGGTGTTAACCTCTTCAAGGATAACCTGCTCTTATACCAATTGATGTTATTAACGTCAATACCACACAAGGGGGGAGGTGATTTGTGTGGTACCTAATTTTTGTGTTAGAAGAACATGGTTCTTCTAAGTGTTCTAACTACAGCAGTTTGCGAAATAATAAGTACTGAAAGTAATGTGCACAGAGATTTTTATGTGGAAAACACCTGGCTCAAAAGATGAAAACCCACGACCTACTACTCAGTAGGATTTTCCCAAACTCCACTAAATCACTGAGCCAAAAACTGCATTTACAAAACTATTTGTAAACCTAAGGATTAACTATAATCCCAGTGTAGCACACAACCTCAACTATTGCGACATCTTCAAGTTAACTCTAACTTGAATACTCAAAGTACCTAATACAATTGCTTCTAAAAAAGCTGAAAAATACAATATTAAAACCTACTACAACTAGACTTAGAACAAACACAATGATGAAACTGGTTCTTCTATCTTAGTTCATGTAGCTTCATACGTGCACACTTATATCTCATATATATTGCTTGCAAATCAGACTTACTCTTTTTGCTCTCAAATATGCTTAACTTTTGAGTATGTGCATTTTTTGTAAAAGAGAACAACTTCGTTATTTAATAGATTAGTAGTTAGAGTTTGATCGAGACTCCAATGCTTATCCTTACTCGATTTGAGTCCTTAACCAATACAAACTCCCATCCGTATCCTAGCTTATGATTGTGTTCTCTTATCATAAGGAGACTATCCTCCTTAGAACTCAATGCAATCTTTTCGATTCCGTTCAGAAGATATTTGCTACGCAATCTTCAATACATATCTTCCTCACGTGCCTTCCATGTGCAATGGTTATGACTAACTGTGTCTCTCAAGATGGACCAGGTCCTTCCCTGAGTTCATTTATCAATCTTCAAAACTTCAACTAAACTTGGGCCAACAACAACAGTCTACAACACACAAAGCTAAAACATAAAACCTAGTTCTCAAACAAAATTTTGTTTTTCATCAAAACATAATACATGTTAACCTCAATAAATTCTCCATTTTTGATGATGACAAACCCATGTGCAAACCAGCAAACAACTTACTCAATTTTCACCAGTCTTCAGCATAAAAACCAGTTTCATTCACATTACTCTTGTTTAGTTTGTACATGTTTTTACAAATGTAAGGTACTCGCCTTTCATTCATTGCAACCTAGTAGATAGCTAGGCATAATTCATTGTAGAACCTTCAAACGGACAACTCAAGAGTATTTTCTTTTACTAGTCCAAGTGACATTCAAAAACAAGGTTTATAGATTAAACAAATACCTAACTTTCCCTTTTTTCCATCATGATAGAATTTATATGTCAGTGAGGTCAATGAGAGAATGTAGTAATGACTCATAGCCGCTGGGGCTATAATAAGATGTACATATCATCTGAAGCATACATGAGTAATCAAGTAAAAAGTTAACCTAGACACATAATTTTTTCAAAAGTAAGAAAATTATAATAATTTGTCATTTGTCATATCATGTACTACATTAAGCCCAAAAGGGCCTAAACCAAAGGACGATTGAATAAATCCGTCAAACTGCAAATAATAGTAAAACAAAAAAACAAATCCAGACACTGGTCATAGAGGGGGGTTGCAGGACAAGGTACTAGCTAAGGGTAAGCTAAGGCACCTAAGAGGACTGAGGACCAGCTTTGTTGAAAGAGGGTTCTCCATGGATATACCCCAGAAGCCTGTCAGTTCTAGTAGCAGAGGCTTCTTGCTCCTTCTTCTTTCTCCTCCTATAGCCTCTTGTTTTCTTCTTTTAGTGAGGCACTTTCTTCCTTCAGCTTCTCCTTTCCTCATTGGCAACAGCCAATTAATCCAATTGGTTAGTGACCATGCTCTTACTTTTAGTTCTAGGTGGTCGATCAATACAGTCACATTCCCCCAGGGTCTCCTCATCAAACACGTTCTTTTTTGTTCCTCATTAAGGACCTCTGATGGGAATCTTAAAGTGCTCAAATACCCTGCTCAATAGAAATCCAGCATGAGTACCCTTTCTTGATCAGCAGAACATGTGTTTCAACATCATAGATGGGAGGTTGATTGGCATGTTCTGATCAAGGACTGCCATCACTGCCAAATCCAGGTAGGTCGCCTCATGCCTTCTTTTAGAATATGGTAGCAAGCATTTATTCACAAACTCAAATAACAACTTGTGAACCGGTTCTATCTCACCCTTTCCTATATTCCTAGCAGTCAACTTCTCCCTTTTTGAGTGTACTTGTTGGTCAAGTACATGGCATCTTCCTTTTTCCCAATTTAGGCCACTCACTCTCCACTTACATTTCACGTAAGTGTCAAAACCTTCCACTGGCATAGTATCTTAGCATCAAGAATTAGTTTTACTCCCCTAATTTCAGTACTCATTGTGCCATTCTCTAGCACTTTAAAGTTCATGTAAAAATAAAGCATTGATTCACCATACATGACTGGGATTGGGCAAAGGAATAAGTGTGTCCACCCTTGGACCACCAACTCCTCCAGCAACTCCTTCACCCCAAACATTATCACCACAGCAGGGTCAATTACTCTACCCTTTAGCATTATCAGCCCAGCAAACCACTCCTTTATGCCAACAATGACAATTTTTCACCGAGTCTTTTTCGTCCATTTGGAATCGGTTCCTTTCACTTCTGGTTCAAAGATTGCAACTTTTCTCTTTTTGGTAGATTTTTCCTTGGGAGTGGCTGAAGATGATTCGGCCTTCTTCTTCCCTTTTGTTTGAAGAGGGACTTCTTCCTCCTCTTCTCCGCTCACCAAATCCACTTCCTCCACATCAAGACTCATCAACTAGTCTGAAACGCTCTCTTTCTTTCTTATTTTTCTTGCTCTTCTCCAGAGCATTCTCAATTGCTAGCTTACTTTTCCCTCTTGTTACATGTGTTCTTCCCTCCAAATTAAAAGACACAGGAGGTAATACTTTTTTTATTGGCAATTTCCTTCACCCTCTTGGGGATGGTTTTCTCCTTGTCTTGCTTTTTATCCTTCAACCTGGAAATCAAGTTTACCAAAGCCTCATCATCATTGTCAATACTAATCTCTTTCCCAACTTCTGCTTCTCCTTCTTTTTCCTTTTTTTCCTCGGTATAAGTTCAATCATAGGACTTAGATCTTTCTGGGTCAGCGTTCAAAGAACTAGGTTCCTGAACCTGGCTTACCTTTGCCCAGTCACCTCTTCTATATCTCCTAATGCATCATGTTCTCCCTCATCAGCAGCAAAAGAGTCTGATTGCTTTCAAGGGGCTTCTGGTACTTATACTCCAACACTAACACTCTCCCCAGGTTCTCCCACTATCTCTTTTGGTATATCTTTACTCACGTCATCAGCAATTTTGTTGCCCTCTTTTTATGTCACTAACTCACGAGCCACCACTACATCTTCCTGAATCCCAACATCACCTTCCTAATTCGATTTTTTACTAGCAACTTTCTTTTTCATGTAAATTACTAGCCTCTTGTTCACGGTCAATATTTGTTTCCCCCTCAATTTGTGGCTCCTCCACAACTCGATTTTCACTCTCCTCTTCGTTATAGTAGTCAACTAATCTTGTAAATGACAGTGGGGCTTTTGTAGGGGAGGATGGTTCTTAGGCCAATTCGACTTGGGTGGTTTTGGTAATGGGTGTAGTAGGGTTAGGATTAGGGATTTTAGCAGTAATTTCAAAGGGAACGTTTCTAGGTGAATTCGCCATTGCACTTTTATTTTGTGATTCTGAATGAAGAAGAGAACTAGGGTTTTTCTTTTGTTCAAAATTGGGAATTCCTTCTATGTTTTGATTGTATTTAGGGGAATGGAGAGAAGATAGGGTTTTATAGCAGATGATTTGACAGTTTTTAGCCTTGATTTTTCCTTTTAATTGACCCTAATCCGGCTCTAAATGGGAGAGAAAGGGTAACTGTCATATTTCAAAATTTGAAAAGTGGCGTATGTGGTTTAATTATGGCGGTAGAGATGCGTGCAGGGAAGTTTAGGGAATTGGTCATAATTTGCACGCAAACTGGAGCCAATCATGATTACCCTATGACTTGATGGTTTTGGAACCTGATCCACCTTTAATTTCCTAGGGTTAGAGAGACAAGTTCATGGAATACAAATAAAATGGGTACAAACCTAGTTTAAATGACGTGGTAGTTTAATAATTAAGTAAAACAATAAATTAGGGAGGAGGTATATACTTGGGTGTCAAACAACCAGGTTCTTTGACTCATTTCCTCAATCTTGGATGAGAAACCTTTTCTTGTCCAGACTTTTACCATCAGATTACTCATTCATGCCCTAGACTCAATGTCACGTGTGCATACTTATTACAATATAAGACTAATTTAGACATTATTCAACACATTTTCTCACTAAAAAAATTATCAAAATATATTCAATCATTGAGGGAAGTCAAGAATGTTCTAATCTATCCTGATTAGACCAAGCTCCCAGCGGTTTCTTTCAAAGTGAACCTTGCTCAAATTTTTGGTAAATATGTTAGCTATTTGATCTTCTATCTTGCAAAACTCCATAGAGACGTGGCCTTTCTCGACATTGTCTCTCAAGAAGTGGCGCCTCACATCAATATGTTTGGTTTTCTTGTGGTGGACTAGGTTCTTGGCTATATTCATAGAACTTTTATTGTCACAAAATATAGGGACCTTTTCAATCATCACCCCATAGTCGTCAAGTTGTTAAATGATCCATAGCAGCTCAGCACACCATGATGCATTATCTATGTACTTAGCTTCAACAATCAATAAGGCCACATAATTTTATTTCTTAAATGCCCATAAGACTAAGCATGAACCAAGAAAATGGGTCATTTATGATGTACTCTTCCTGTCCACCAAGTACCTAGCATTATCAAATTTGAATATCCAATCAATTTGAAGGATTCTCTAGATGGGCACCAAAGAACCAGGTCTTGAGCACCCTTAAGGTATCTCAAGATTCTTTTAACGACCTTCAAGTGTGATTATTTTGGGTTGGACTGGAATCTTACACAAAACTCCACTCTATACACAATATCAAGTCTACTAGCAGTCAACTAGAGCAAGGAGCCAATCATACCCCTATGCTTTTATTCATCAACATGTGTACCATACCCAACCTGGTTGTTGTAGCAATGGGAGTGTCAATTGTTTTAGCATTCTACATATCAAACCTTTTTGAGTAACTCCTTGATGTACTTCTTTTGCCTTATCATGGTTCCCTTTTTTCGTTCATGGCTCCAAAAATGATATATACACATATATTTTCATTATCAACAGGCTCTTTCCACTTTTCAATAGGAATAATGTGCATCAATTTTGCTTCGTGGGAACCCATTTTCTAGGAAAAACTTTGACAGCCTTTCATACCATGCCTTTGGAGCCTGTTTTAAGTCATACAATGTCTTATCCAGTTTGTACACTTGATCTAAAAAGTCATGGCTTTCAAAACCTAGAGGATATCGCACAAATATTTTCTCTTTCAAGTATATATTTAGGAAGGCACTCTTTACATCCATTTGACACAATTTGAAACACATGTATGATGCAAAGGCAATGAGCATACATATTGGCTCCATTCTTGTCGCAGGAACAAATATTTCATCATAGTCAATCTCTTCTTCTTGATGGTAACCTTGTATAACTAGTCTTGCCTTATTCCTGGTAATGTTTCCTCGGTCATCCAGCTTGTTCTTGAACACCCACCAAGTTCCAATGATTGTTTTGTCTTTTAGATTAGGAACCAGATGCCAGACTTTTTTCTTTCAAACTGATTTAGTTCCTCATACATAGCTACTATCCAGTCTGCACCTCCAAGAGCTTATTGATGTTCTTAGTCTCCACCATGGATATGTAAGCTAAGAAAGCAATCATATTTATCAATTTTGATCTTGTCACCATTTCTGAGTCAACTGGTGTAGGCACATTTGTTATAGAGTGGTAACTTTGATGTTTCCATCCCCTAGTATGAGAACCTTGAATCCCAGTGTTTCCTTCATGCTTAGTAGAGGAACCAGGTGCTGCATTTTTCTTCTTGATTTTCTTGGACTGTTCCCTTTATCTGTGATACATCTTGAACAGTCTCCGTCACACCTGGTTCTTGCTCCTGTTTTATAGCAACCTCTGGGAGTTCATGGTTTGTCTTCTCCTTATTGTTTTCAGCGGGGCCAAACTCACCATCATCAACAACTTGCGTACCTTTCTCAGCCAAAAGTTCAGATTCATTAAAGATTACATGAATATTTTCCTCAACACATTTTATTCTTTTATTTTACACTTTATAAGATTTACTATGTAGTGAGTAATCCTGAAAGACACTCTCATCACTTTTAACATCAAACTTTCCTAGAGCCTCTTTTTCATTGATGTGTACAAAACACTTGCTTCAAAAGTCTCTTATGTGGGTTACATTTGGTTTTCTGCCCTTAAGTAATTCATAATGGGTGTTATCAACTATTATCTTAATCATGCATCTATTTATGATGTAGCATGTTGTGTAAATCTAGTATAATCACCAATAATTATAGTCACATACCTCTTTCCACCTCTACTCTAAACCCTCATTGGTTCAAATAAATCTATATGAAGTAATTCTAGAGGTCGAGAGGTACTTACCACCTTATTGGATTTGAATGATGATCTGGCCTACTTACTTTTAATACAAGCATCACAAACTTTTTATTCCCTGAATTTTGACTTGGGCAATCCAAGGACCAGGTCCTTGAAAATTAATTTGTGTAGCATAGAAAAACTAACATGCCCTACGTTTTTTGTGCCACGGAAAAGAGTCGATATCAAGTGCACTAAGACATAAGAGATCATTTTCAGGTGAAGACATGATGTCATCTTTGTAATTTTTTTATGCCTTTTACCTTTGAGAACAAAGTTTCCAGAGCTTTCATTTGTAATAAAATTCTTAGAGGTAAAGATAACCCAATTTCCTTTGTCACACATTTGAAACACACTCAGCAAATTGTGCTTCAATCCTTTAACATAATACAATATTATTAATAGCATGAGAGTGGCACTTACCAACCTTACCTATGCCAATAATATTTTCCTTTTTTCAATTTTTAAAGAGCACACACCCTCCTTGAAAGACACTTAATAAGAGAAATTTGTCTCTATTTTTGGTCATGTGGCGGAAGCAAGCACTGTCAATTTACTGTCATGTTGCGGGAGCAAGCACTGTCAACATACCATTATTTTTTGCTTCATCTCATCTTAGCCTGAAAACACATTCATGGGTTAGTTTTAGGAACCCAGATAAGCTTGGGTCCCTTTATTTGAGCAAAAAGATGAATAACATTCTTTTTAGTCCACCCTGATAGTTTATCGCCCTTAAGTGAAGGACCAGGTTTCACTATTTTTCTTTGCTCAATATATGCAATATTTTTTAAGCCTGCTTGGATTCTAGATGTTTATATTTCTTTAAAGTGTACATTATTTCCACAATGAGTGCAAAGAGGATTGTCAGGAATGTCTGCATACTAGTTATGTAAATTGTATGGAGTTTTTGTCTTAGCATATCCTAGACCCTTTTTGTTATTACTGTGATTTCATGCATCTTGAACATTATTTAGGAAGACCTGGTCCATTTTAAGTTTCTTTCTAATTCAAACTTGGCCTTATCTAAGTATTCTTAAAGTATCCTAGCCTTTTCAGATTCAACTAGAAGTTTGTTATTAGCTTCTTTTATTTCACTTTCTAGTTTCTCCTGTAATTCAATGGCTAGGTCCTTACTTTTATTTGGAGCATTGTGCAATTTGTATTCTCAGTTTCTAAAGTAGCATTTTTATCCTCTAGCACCACAATTTGGTCATTGAGATTTTCTATAAAGACCTTAGAATTTTTTCTGCTTATTTTTCAGATCTTTGTGTTCAAATCTAACTTATGCATAGCCATTCATTAACCGTTCAGAAATCTTGAGGTATGCATCAATAAAGACACATCACACAGAAATTAATTTTTGTAGAGTATGTGTGGATTTTGTCCTTTATATCTCGAAAGCTTGCCTCAGATTCTTCTTCCTCATCAGCATCAAAATCTGAATTTGCCATCAATACTAGGAGATTTTCTTATTCTGACTCACTATCATCTTTGTAATTAATGAATTGTCTTCCTCTTCACTTCCATAATCATCATCATCAGACGCATTAGTTGAGGATGATTACATGACAGCTATAGCTCTTTTTACAATTTTGTCCATTGCCTTATTTGTCATTCTTCTTCCAGGAACCTAGTCTTTCTTCCGTTGCTTTCTTTTATCAAAATTATTCTTCTTTCACTCAAGTTCCCACAAGGAACAGTCTTTGATAAAGTGGTCTTTATTTTTACACTTGTAGCATCCATCAGTGTTGTTATTATTTTTCTCCACATCCTTGGATTCGGATGAACTAACTTTCTTTAAGAAACCACAATTATGTATTGCCTGCTGCAACATCTAGTGAGAAATGCGATATCATCTTCTTCAATGTCTTGTTTGTGGGTGGTCTTATGTACCAGGTTCTTGGTCTTACGAGGTTTAGAAGTTTGTCAATCTAAGCGATCCTGATTGAGCTTTAACTCATAAGTCTCTAAGTTTCCAATAAGGTCATCAAGGGTCATTGTATTCGGGTAACTAGCTTTAGTGATTGCATTCATCTTGATGTCCCATGATGGTAGTAGCATACTCAGAATTTCCCTCACAATTTTGTTACGAGGAATAACTTCTCTAAGAGATATTAATTTATTGATAATTAAAATGAGCCTAATATGCATCTCCGGGATAGATTCCCCACTTTCATCTTAAATAGTTCATATTGCCTAGTTAGCATTGTCGCACTTCCTTTTTCCGCTACCGCACCCCGCGAAGGGTGTGGCAAAGGGAGTTTTTCCAATTAAAGGACAATCGAAACAGGATTTAATATTAAGAGTTGGAGTCGCCACTTGAGAGATTTATGGTGTCCCAAGTCACCGGTTTGAATCCCGAATCGAGGAAAAATTGATTCTATATTACAGTCTATGAATCAGAAATCCGGATAAGGAATTCTGTTAACCCGGGAGAAGGTGTTAGGCATTCCCAAGTTTCGTGGTTCTAGCACGATCGCTTAACTGTCATATTCGGCTTATTTATATGATTTAAATGCATGTTGAACCTATGTGCAAATTTTAACTCTTTACCGCTTTTATTATTATTATTATTTTAAAGAGAATTGCAACATCGTGAAAACACATCTCAAACCACGTCACATCAATGTACCCGTGGTTATTGACATATTTCGACTCCATTGAGATTTGGATTTGGGTCACATAAATGTGCACCCAAGTTTAAGAAGGTAGAATTATTAAACACGCACCTAAAGAGACTAACACATTATTATTTTGGGGAAAGCCGTGAAATTCGCTAAACAGCTCATCCCGAAATCTATGTATTTATATACATTTAACGAGGGCCCCGTAATTTATATATTTTGCCTAGCGAGGCTCATCTCATTTATTATTTAAAAGGCCAACCTAAAAGCAACTACAATTTGCTATTTATTTTTTTCTCTAGAAATAAAGAAAAGTCCTAATTAATTAACATGCTTGAAAAGGCCCTAACTTGTTAGTTATTAGATTAAACAAACGCAAATGGAAAATTTTACTCGAACTTGTACAAAAGGATAGCTAGTCATAGACCTTGGCCCAGGTCCATATGAACACATGAATCTGACTGGACCTGGGCCATTCAATGGAGTGCTAAGGCCCGAAAACCTTGTAAATAGGCTAATTCATTAAACCAAACGGATCCGCAATTTTAACTATACTAAATGTTTATTGAAGTTACTCTATATTTGTACAAGTGTGTTCAACAATTTACAATGAACGAATTTATCAACTTGAACCTTTATTCTCGAATAAATACCAAAATTACCACATTAACTTTAAAGGACTATTTCACTTTCACGTATTAACTAAATTTAAAACACATATCCGTGTGAGGTTATTGCAACATGAACTAAAGCTAACACTTATAAAATTATACTCACCTAAAAGGATTAATAACCAAGCTGCGAAATCAGTTTAATTACCCAGGCTGAATACTAACGGTAATTGACTAAATGTTCTATCTCATTTTATGGACTGCCTTTAAACATATATATTAAGAGAACATATAACAGGAGATTAACTACAATTAACGTGTTCTACTCTACTAACCTAACAATAGCTACAACTAGTACTCCACATGTAAAGTAGACTTATTGAATCCGAGATACAGCAGTTTACAGTCCATTTGATACAAAACAAAATAAAAGAAAATTCCGACAACTATGAATTTAAATGCTGAAACAGAAATCCGGAATCAACTCATTGCTGCATCTTTTTCATTTCACTTTCTCAACTGGGATTCTACATTTCAATGAAACAGGAAGTGTACCTGGAAATGTTTACAATGGGAGAAAGGAAGATCAGCAGTAGCAATACAACAAAAGTTGCAACAGCAATACAACAGCAGACAACCAGCAGCAGCAAATGAAGCAATTAACACAGCCAAGATAGTACCAAATCGACCAAAATAAAACCCAGCAAACAACAGAATAACAGCACCCAATAGCTGACCCCAAAACAGCTTAGTTTCAACCAAATACCAATCGGAATGCAGTACCCGTAACCAAAAGATGAATATAACTTGACAGTTAAAGCTGGAGCTATCTTTTAGTTTTCAATTAAACAGTATTAGTTGAACTAATTGACTCCTTAAACTTTCTGAGAAAATGATTTTCAGAGTTCAAAAACCAGTCTTGTCCAAACTCTGCTCTATTTTTTTGTCCTCCCTATTCTGTCCAAATCTCCCGCTATTTATACACCCCCCCCCCCCAAAAAAACCTTTGTCACTCTTGGGGAAATTTAAACTAATAGGAAAACACATCTGCCCATAATATTCTCTTACACCCCACTACTAAGTGTCTTGTGTCATTTTTAATTCCAAGTTATGGGTGTCTATTTGTTTAATCAACCCCTTTACCTCCCCATTATGTTTTGTTCCCCACTACAATATATTAATGGTACTTTAGTGCCTAGTGGACAGAACACTCAACATAAATAATTCTTTAAGTTTTTAATTCCCAAATTACCCCTGTGATTCACTGAAACTAATACCTACCCAATCCCCTTTCAATCTGTACCTAAACCATATCATCTATAACCAATTCAAACCTAAAAATTGACTAATTAAACACATGGAACTAAACTGAATAAACAACATTAGGACAAATCAACAAGGTCAGATTCATATCAGAACAAACTTAACAGAACAAACAAGTAGATTCAAATCACTAAACTCAATCATCAATTGAACTTCAAATTAAATCCAACAGCATTACAACCAAGATGAAGGATTCAATGATTCTGAGCAAATCACAATTCTAAATTAAAACTTAGACAAAAGATGAATGAGCACTGTAAATTCACTGAATCGAAAACAAACTGAACTTATATGCAAAACCTGATGAATAACAAAGGAAAGTAAAAGCTTAACAGACCACTGTTAAATAATCACAAACAAACCGGAATCTCATTCATATGCTCATGTCAAAAAACAAGTGAATAACCCCATACATATTAGTAGAGAACAACTAAAAATCTGTTGAAGCAACACGAAGAGAAAATGCCAAATAAGGCCTCAAACGAATTCGAAAAACTAACTGCGAGGCAGCATTATACTCAAAATGTAACGAACCATAGACGAACCTCAACACCTCGATACCCATCTCCGGACAGATTTGACAAGCGAGCTCCTAATGAGACTCAAACCAATTAAGCTTAGGTTGAGGAAGAAGGTTATGATGGGGGTTACGGCGAATGGAGGGATCGTTTGGAGCTGGTTCATGGCTAGAAATGGTAGGGTGGTTGTTTGGTAACGGGGCTGGCTTCAGCTGAGGAAGAAGCAACAACCACTGCTTAAAGGGTGTTCAAATGGAGATGGTTCGTTGGTGGTTCGCTGACGGGAATAGAGGTGGTCGTTTGGACGTGGCTGTCGCTGGCAAAAATGGCTAGTCATTCATGGTTGGAGACGATGGGATGAATATGGGTGGTCCGGCGAGCTGGAGGGTGGCTGGGGTCGTTTGGACATCGAGTGGTCGATTGGTTTGCGCGAGGGGGACGAGGGTGATTTAGGGTTGGCGGCTTAGGGGGTCTCGTAGGGTTTTGGTTGGTAAGGGGTAAGAAAAATGAAAGAGGAGAGGGGGGTTTAGGTTATGGGGCAGACCGGGTTGGGTTGACCCGGTGGATTTTGGGTTGGATTTGTGAGACACTTGAGCCAGGTTAATTCAAATTAGAATAAGAGGCTCAATCCGACTTTCCTTTCATATTTTTTGCTCTCTTTCCGTTTATTTGCTCCAAAATTAAACTCAAATATCCTAAATTAAATTACAAGACCTAGTTGAATTATCAAAAATAACTAATTAACTCCTACTAACAATTACCGTACTAATTAAATACCAATTAAAGCAAAATCATACAATTGGACATTAAATGCTAAAAAATGCAAAAATACATATTTTTTTGATTTTTTATTTTTGTAAGACAAACTTAATTACTTCTAATACATCCTAAATGTAAATGCGATATATTTTTGTATTTTCCTTAATTGAAACAAATAAACATGTACAGACAAATATAATCAATACAAGAAAAATAACACAAAGTTCACGACAATCACAAACAAACAAAAACTATTTTATTTTGCATTTTTTGGGAGTAATTCTCATATAGGGCAAAAATCACGTACTCACAGTTGCCCCTCTTTTCCCGAAAACACGAAGAGTTTTCGTGCAAAGATAAAGTGAGCGGATACGAGCGATTTTTGCCCGTTTGAGTACTCCGTGTGAAGCATTTTTGAAAGATTTGAACAAACCTTTGCTTCAAAAGGTCTCCTGCATATCCCTGGCTAAAAGGGAATCAGGTCAATGTAGTTCGAGAAGTTTTGGTAAGTGGGACTACCGTGGAACTGTGCTTTTGCTGTTACTGATGTTGTTGCTGCTACTGCTTACCAACCTCCTTATTACACCATGCTAAACAAAAAATAAGAAGCTAGACTAAATTAGTCTATGAATTATAAAATCTTATCTAGATCTTCAGGCTTTCTCTTGTCGCCTTGCTTTCTTGTTGACTTGCTTCCTCTGATGTTTCTTCATTTCCGACTTGACTCGTCGACCTCTCTTGATTGCCGAACTTGGACTGTTTATTTCCTTCTTGTGAGCTTCGAATTATTTCTCTTCGATGCTTAAATTGACCATTGTTGCCTTCCTTCTGATTTCTGATTTTGGATTTATGCTGGGGATTTTTGTTGTAACTCTCCGCTTTACTGACTTCAAACTTCAATGTATTCCTCTATTATATGGGCGGGCTCCCAACTTCAAAACTTGAGAATGTAAAGACTGAAATGTATTCCTCTGTTATATGGGCGGGCTCCCAACTTCAACACTTGAGAATGTAAAGACTGAAATGTATTCCTCTGTTATATGGGCGGGCTCCCAACTTCAAATGTAAGGACTGAAATGTATTCCTCTGTTATATGGGCGAGCTCTCAACTTTAACACTAATTTTGAAAATAAAACACCATTATTATCTTAGGTGAAAGGTTCATCGGACTAAGATTTTGACTTTAGGAGATAATTCATCAGACTAGGTCCATTTTTGTGTGATCTCAGGAGAAAGATTCATCGTACTGAGATTCTGACTCTAGGAGATAATTTATCAGACTATGTCCATTTTTCTATGATCTCAGGAGAAAGATTCATCGGACTGAGATTTTTAATCTTAGGAGAAAAACATACATCGGACTAAGATTTTTTATCTTAGGAGGAAAACATTCATCGGACTAAGATTCTGACTCTAGGAGATAATTCATCAGACTAGGTCCATTTTTGTGTGATCTCAGGAGAAAGATTCATCGGACTGAGATTTTGACTCTAGGAGATAATTCATCATAGTAGGTCCATTTTGTTGTTTTACTTGAAACCTTCCGATTATTGCTTTCCACTTCTTTTTGTTGTATCTGAAATTTTCAATTGTTGTCTTTCACTTCTTATTATCTTATCTGTAACTTTCCAACTATTGCTTTTAATTTTTCAATTCTTGCCTTCCCCTTTTGCTATCTTATCTGGGTCTTTCCAGTTGTTGCCTTCACTTCTTTGTTGTTATCTTTTCTAAGTCTTTCCAACTGACTTCTTATTATCTTAGGAGAAAATTCATCGGACTAAGATTTTTTTATCTTGAGAAAAATTCATCGGACTAAGATTTTTTCATCTTAGGAGAAACAATTCATCGGACTAAGATGATGATCTTAGGAGAAACAATTCATCAGACTAAGATTTTTATCTTAGGAGAAACAATTCATCAGACTAAGATTTTTTCATCTTAGGAGAAACAATTCATCAGACTGAGATTTTTTTTATCTTAGGAGAAATAATTCATCAGACTAAGATTTTTATCTTAGGAGGAAAATATCCATCGGACTAAGATTTTTATCTTAGGAGAAAACATCCATCGGACTAAGATTTTTTTATCTTAGGAGGAAATTCATCAGACTAAGATTTTTTCATCTTAGGAGAAACAATTCATCAGACTAAGATTTTTTCATCTTAGGAGAAACAATTCATCAGACTAAGATTTTTTCATCTTAGGAGAAACAATTCATCAAACTAAGATTTTTTCATCTTAGGAGAAACAATTCATCGGACTAAGATTTTTTCATCTTAGGAGAAACAATTCATCGGACTTAGATTTTTTCATCTTAGGAGAAACAATTCATCAGACTGAGATTTTTTCATCTTAGGAGAAACAATTCATCAGACTAAGATTTTTTCATCTTAGGAGAAACAATTCATCAGACTAAGATTTTTTCATCTTAGGAGAAACAATTCATCAGACTAAGATGTTTATCTTAGGACGAAATTTAAAAAATTCGTACTGCTTTGTTCCTGTTACATACAAAGAAAAATTTTGTCAGTTTTGAAAATGGTTGTCGGTTAATGACATTCTTGCTGGGGATGATTTCCTCCTTCCAAATTGTGTTATCTTCCTTCTTCCTCAAGTGGGTACCTGACTTCAACAAAATAAAAAGGTAACACCTCCGTTCTACAGGCGGGCTCCCGACTTCAACAACCTAAAAAAGGTAACGCCTTCTACGGGCGGGCTCCCGACTTCAACAACTTAGCTTATCTACATTCTATTACTGTTGTCCTTCATTGCCTCGTAAACCATTTCCTTCTTCTTGAAATACCTTCTTTCATAATCGCTTCCCTCAAAACTCGTGTTGTCTTCCCCTTTCAAAATTGTTGGGGATAACAACTACTGGGGAATTAATTACCTACCTGCTGGGGATAATACTGCTGGGGGAATCTCCTTTCTTCCCTTCCTTCTTTTTTTTTTTTTTTTAAAACTACTTTTTTTCAACTTTTATTTTCTCTCAACACTGCTGGGGATAAAAATATTATCAGTTGGGGATAACGTTGTTGAGGATAACTTTTATTTTCTCTCAACACTGATGGGGATAACACTGTTGGGGGAATTTTCATTCCTTAAAAACTGGTGCTTCATTTTTCCGAAAATTGTTGGGGATGACACTGGCCCTCTGCTTTTTCTGAACACAAGTTTTATCCTTTTGTTTTGTCAGCTGGGGATACAACTTATTTCAACACTGCTGGGGATAACACTGGTTCAAAGACCACTTCCCCTGTATTATCTGGCTTCTTCCCCAAGCAGATGATTGATTTCCAGAAAATTTTCCAAATGAAAGAAAAATTTTCTACCCCAGTTTGATAATCTTCCTCGTGGCATGCCTTTCCGCCATCAACGCCATTTCATTTTCCTGCTTCAAATCAAGGAAACTTTGTTAGTTTAAAACGCCGTGGTTAGTTGTGATGCTCCTGCTGCGGATGGTTCTCCGTCTCTCCTTCCCTACTCTGCGTTCCAAAACTTACTGGGGTTGAGGTTATTTGTTGGTCTTAGCACGACTTGTCCTGCTTTGCGTCGTCTGGCCATCTTGAAACTTGGTCGATAATTTCCTACCTTCTTGACGACTCCTTATTCATAAGCCTTTCACAGTTGCTTTTCACTTGTATCCTGACCCCCCACATTCCTATGACAGTGACTCTGCTTGAGGATCTTGCATGTTTTACTGATGAACCACTTCCTTCGTTCATCCTTGTCACTGGAAATACCTTTTCTGCTGGGGATATCCCCCCTTCTTTTGTGGCATATCTTGGGAACTAGCATTTCCCGACCCTTGAGTCTCATGTGCATTTCCAAATATGCTCATCGCTCTCCGCATTGTTCTTTGATTTGTCCACTGGCCTTGGCCTTGAGGTCTATAACCTTCACTTTTGTTGGGGATATCCTCCTTGATACCAACCCATTCCCTTTGTTAATCTCCTCTTGCTGGGAAATATCCTTTTTGACACTGGCCTTGCGCTTGTTCCCTCCTGACTTATACCACTTGGGTGTACCAATCAGATCCCGTCTTGCATAATTGGAAAGCTGATGGCAAATTTTGAAGTCATTTCTCACAAACAGACTCTGTTGGGGAATTTTTGATGAAAGGAGAAAGATAAAAGGAACAGAATAAAAGACAAAGGAAGAGGATGACTCTCTAAAAAGAAAAATTATAAAATAAAAACCTATCAAACGCGGATACCATCTCTAATGGCCATGACATACACATATAGCCTATCTTCCGTCGTTAATCGTCTTTCATAATTTCCATCTGTTGATTTCTATTTGATTCTTACCCTTATTCAACTTGTAGTGCCCGAAGGTTTTCACTATCAAGCCTCTCTCATTTTAGTTTTTCTCTCAGCTTACAGTCGCCTCAAAGTGCCCGTGAAGGTTTTCACCAATAAGACTCTCTCATTTGTGTTACTTTTCAGCTGGGGATTAGGGTGCTACCGCTAAGACTCTCTCATATTTCTTTTCTGTCGGGGATCAGAGTCTCTTCTGCTGGGGATCACAGTGTTTTATTTGCCGATAAGACTCTCTCATTTTCCTGACTTGGCATCTTTGAAGACTGATCGGAAGGTCTTTCTTTGGACCGTAATGTGGGATTTGGATAGGGCTAAAAATAAAGGGTACTTGAAGGCTCAAAACACATCAATTTGGGTTCAAAATTACAACCTTCGGAACTAGATTTATTTATAGTAAACACAACTATTGCCCCATTTTCTTGCTTGGGGATTTTTTGATCTTTTATTACACTATGACCGAGCTGTGAAGCGCCTACGTATCCTCTTTGAGGAATCAGGTCAAACGTAGTTCCCAATTCCTCGTTGTTCTAATTTTCCTTTCCAATTATTATTTTTTCTTTTTCTTTTTCTTTTTCTTTTTCTTTTCTTTATCTCTTTTTGTTGTTTTCTTTTTCTTTTTCTTTCTCCTTTTCTTTTCTTATCTTTCATGTTTGTGTTTCTAGTCTTTGCAACGAATTCCGAAGGAGGGGTATGAAAAAAAACACATAAGGATCAAAGGGTTAACGAAGGATAAAGTGTTTGGATAGCAGAACAAAATGCCTCTGTCATTCCAATCTTCAAAACATGCCAATTGCAAACAACACAATTAGACATTAGCCACATCTTCTGATTGTGCCAGACTTGATAACCAAATATGCACATTCGCCTTTTTATTTGTTGTTTTTAAAGCACCGTTGGGGAAACACTCTCATTTTCATTACCACGAACGAACCCTATGTTAATTTGTCCAGCTTGCTTTTACGGTTTTATGTTTTACTTGCCCCAGTTTCACATGATTCGGGCCCCAAATGATATCAAACTGTTCTCATTTTCCTTAAATTTCCCGATCACCTCCAATGGTTTTACGATTAATTTTTAAGATTAGGCCAAAACTATGCGTGCATGTCATGTCACTAGAGTTGACAGAAAAAAGGACTATAAAGAGGAAAGACTTAGATCAAAGAAAAATGACTAGAAATAACGGAAGACAGAGAATTGCATTAGACAGACGGGGGAAGAGTTTGTATAACAAAACAAGCATCATAAACTGAGTTACAACCTTTAGAACAAACCTAGACAACACTAAATGAGGTACTACGACCAACAGAACTAGACAAAATCGAAAGATAGGAGGATTTGATTTACAGACAATATCCAGATTACAACCCTGAAATAACCGGGACAACCGAAATAACAACAAAATAAGCTACCAAGATTCCTTCTTACATGACTCTCCAATTGATAAGCCTGACATTTAGCCACAAATTTGATTATCAGAATCGATATGGCCTTCTCCAATTTCAGTCAGCAAATTCCCGAATGGATTCTCATACCCCATGTCACTAGGCATCATCACAAAGTGTGCGTCATCATGTGCAGGTAAAGGATTCAGCGTGATATTCTGGGTGTCACTGTCTTGAATCACAATCAACTTTTCCTGGATCATCCTTTCTATTTCCCTTTTCATATCCCGACAACTTTCTACGTTGTGCCCCTGGGCATTGGAATGGTATTCACACCTTTTAGATGGGTCAAAGCTCCTTGCACATGGGTCCACATGATTTGGAGGAATGGGCGCAATCACGTCCTATTACTTTAACTTCTCAAATAAGCTCGCATAGGACTCTCCTATTGGTGTGAAATTATTTTTCAGCTTCTGTTCCTTTCTATACCCCTGGCTTGGATGTGGGTTATAAGGTATTTGGAAATTTTGCAAAGGCTGGTGGAAATTTTGTGATGCTCGTGCTCGCTTTCTTGGATGATTTGATGCCTGGACAACATACTGGGGTGGATCATCTGCGTACGGTGGGTTCTGAGGTGGATAGTAATGCTCAGGGGAGTTATGGAAAACCTGTCGAGGCTGCGCATACCGTCGAGGTGTTCTTCTAGGACCTCTCATTGACCCTGATGTCATCATGACTTCTTCATCCCTCTCATTCATGTCACCAGATTCAATTTGGATAGCTTGAGTTGCAGCCTTGAGAGCTGCTTGACTTATAATTCTGCCTGTCTTAAGACCGTTCTCTACCATTTCTCCCATTTTGATTACCTCCAAGAAGGATTTACCAACCGCGAACATCATGTTCTGAAAGTAATCCAACTCTAGAGCCTAAAGGAAGACAGTGATTAACTCGTGGTCATCCATGGGTGGCTTAGCTCGAGCTGCTTGCTCTCTCCATTTAAGGTCATATTCCCTGAAACTTTCACTTGATTTCTTCTTCAGGTTGGAAAGGAAAATGCGGTCTGGGACAATGTTGATGTTGTATTGGAACTGTTTGACAAATGTCTGTGCCATGTCATTCCAGACGTGCCAGCGAGATGTGTCTTGATCTAAAAATCATTCAGATGCTATTCCCGTAAGGCTTTCCCCAAAGTAAGCTATTAGCAATTCTTTATTTCTCCCCAAACCTCTTAGTTTATTGCAATACCTTTTCAGGTGGGCCATGGGGTGTCCATATCTATCGTACTTTTCAAATTTGGGAATCTTGAAACCAGGCGGCATGTGGACATCGGGGAACAGACATAGATATTTGAAAGCAACACTCTTTTGACCTGCCAACCCTTGCGCGTTCTTCAACCGTTATTCTAAGCTTTTCACTCTTTGGGCTATTTCCTCTTGTACCATCTCTCGGGCAGGCTTCTTAGTGATTGCCGGGAGATTAAACGAATAAGAGTGGTGCTCTTGTTGTGTAGCAAATTTTGACTTGGGACAGGGCTCTCCTTGGCCATTGGCCCATGCTTGACATGTTTCTGTCATTTTTTGTTTCGGTATTCTATTTTCCTCGAACACCGTAGACTCTGTTGAATTCTCTGATCCTGAATAGCTTTGATGTCAATTATCATTTTCCTCGGATCTTGTGTTATCCGCTTGCCACAAACTGACCACCTCAACTTTTCTCTTAATTCAAAACAAAACATGTTAGGATGGACTCGGTCGGTCCTTATTATTAACAACGTCTTTCATTTTTTTTCCATATTTTCATTTTTTTTGCTTGTGGTCGAATCTTACGGAGATTGCCTACGTATCATGACCCCGCATGAATCAGACCGTGCGTAGTTCGCGCAAATTAAAGGTAAACAACAATGAAACATTTTTTGGAATTTTCAATTTTCATAATAAAACACACTTTGATTACAATGATTAAAAAAACTGACAAACTTAGACTGAACTAACAGACTCTGGTGAAAGACGAGAACAAACTTGAACATTAAACAACCCACATACTCTAATCAAAATAAATACAAATTAATAAAAAAATAGACTGACAGATTCCTTCCCCTATATGCCAATTTTAACCAAATGGCTATTTTTGCAAACGTGGCCCCTTCTCAATTTCACATGAATTTTGAGGTCGGGAAGGAATATTTTACAAACTTGTCCGTTCTTTTACAAAAATAGCATTTCACCAACTGAAAGATACTCTGGTGAGAATCAAACCAGCGTAGTTCTGCCGAATAGAACAAACTGTTTTTTGAAAACAAAGACATTTTTTCTTCCTTTTTGTTCTTTTTTTTCATTTTATCGGCAAAGTAAAACAAGCTATTTTCGAAGACTATATTTTATTCTTTTCAGTGGTAAATAAATAAAACAAACTATATTTGAAAAATAAAGCTTTTTCTTTTCTTTTCCAATGGCAAATAAAACAACCTATTTTGAAAATAAAAACTTCCTTTTTTTTTTTCTTTTCATCTGCAAATAAAATAAACTATAAAAATAACCTACTTGGCCATTGGCAAATAAAACAACCTACTTGGGCATTGGTTTCTTTCTAAAAATAAGTAGTTATCTCTCTACACTATTGTTTTTCTCTTTTTTTCTTTTTCTTTTTTTCATAATTTTTCAATATTCCCAATTTTCAGAAGCCGGTCAACATGCTAGTCCGAAGCAAAAATGAATGCACAGGTAGCAAGTAAGATGCATCAGGATAGTCCTTTCATTTCAGGTTGCATGTCCTAGACGGACTCAACCCCTGTGTTGAGTCCCCTAAGTCAAATGCACGTGATGCAAACAAACGTTCCTACTAGGGATCCGACATGAGGCTTTGTTATTCTAAGTTAACATCTTATTGGAGAAAGTATCTAGACTGGCTTACTCGAGCGGACAACCCGAGCCGAGGAGGGTCAGTGTACCGGTAGCATTGCTTTTCAGCTTAATTGGTGGTGCTCCCCGCCTAAAACATGTATGACTAAAATCCTTCACCGAGTGCCAAGCACCTCGACTATCTTAAAGAAAGCGGGCTATGTCAAGCAAATGCCCAATTTTAATTTCAAGAAGATTCAGAGGGGGTGCGTGAGAAGGCAGTTTATATACACATTTCAAAAATTATCAAAGCGGTAAAAAGCAACATTTAACACATTTAAAACGAAACATCAAATAAAAATTAAATAATAAATAAGCCAAATACAACAATTATTCCAAGCTTGAATTTCTAACCCTGAACCAGTGGTTCTGGGTTTCATCCCCAACAGAGTCGCCAGAGCTGTCGCACCTTCTTTTTCCGCTACCGCACCCCGCGAAGGGTATGGTAAAAGGAGTTTTTCCAATTAAAGGACAATCGAAACGGGATTGAATATTAAGAGATGGAGTCGCGACTTGATAGATTTATGGTGTCCCAAGTCATCGGTTTGAATCCCGAATCGAGGAAAAAATTGACTCTATATTACAGTCTACGAACCAGAAATCCAGATAAGGAATTCTGTTAACCCGGGAGAAGGTGTTAGACATTCCCGAGTTCCGTGGTTCTAGCAGATCGCTTAACTATCATATTCGGCTTATTTATCTGATTTTAATGCATGTTGAACCTATGTGCAAATTTTAACTCTTTACCGCTTTTATTATTATTATTATTTTAAAGAGAATTGCAACATCGTGAAAATACATCTCAAATCACGTCACATCAACGTGCCCCTGGTTATTGACATATTTCAACTCCGTTGAGATTTGGATTTGGGTCACATAAATGTGCACCCGAGTTTAAGAAGGTAGAATTATTAAACACGTGCCTAAAGAGACTAACGCATTATTATTTTGGGGAAAGCCGTGAAATTCGCTAAACAGCCCGTTCCGAAATCTAAGTATTTATATACATTTAACGAGGGACCTGTAATTTATATATTTTGCCTAGCGAGGCTTATCTTATTTATTATTTAAAAGGCCAACCTAAAAGCAACTACGATTTGCTATTTATTTTTGTCTCTAAAAATAAAGAAAAGTCCTAATTAATTAACATGCTTGAAAAGGCCCTAACTTGTTAGTTATTAGATTAAACAAACGCAAATGAAAAATTGCACTCGAACTTGTACAAAAGGATAGTTAGTCATAGGCCTTGGCCCAGGTCCATATAAACACATGAATTTGACTGGACCTGGGCCATTCAATGGAGTGCTAAGGCCTGAAAACCTTGTAAATAGGCTAATTCATTAAACCAAATGGATCCGCAATGTTAACTATACTAAATGCTTATTGAAGTTACTCTACATTTGTACAAGTGTGTTCAACAATTTACAATGAACGAATTTATCAACTTGAACCTTTATTCTCGAATAAATGCCAAAATTACCACATTAACTTTAGAGGACTATTTCACTTTCACGTATTAACTAAATTTAAAACACCTATCCGTGTGAGGTTATTGCAACGTGAACTAAAGCTAACACTTATAAAATTATAATCACCTAAAAGGATTAATAACCAAGCTGCAAAATCAGTTTAATTACCCAGGCTGAATACTAACGGTAATTGACTAACTGTTCTATATCATTTTATGGACTGCCTTTAAACATATATATTAAGAGAACATATAACAGAAGATTAACTACAATTAACATGATTTACTCTACTAACCTAACTACAGCTACAACTAGTACTCCACATGTAAAGTAGACTTATTGAATCCGAGATTCAGCAGTTTACAGTCCATTTGATACAAAACAAAATAAAAGAAAATTCCGACAACTATGAATTTAAATGCCGAAAGAGAAATCCGGAATCAACTCATTGCTGCATATTTTTCATTTCACTTTCTCAACTGGGATTCTACATTTCAATGAAACAGGAAGTGTACCTGGAAATGTTTACAATGGGAGAAAGGAAGATCAGCAGCAGCAGTACAACAAAAGTTGCAACAGCAATACAACAGCAGACAACCAGCAGCAGCAAATAAAGCAATTAACACAGCCAAGATAGGTTGAGGAAGAAGGTTGCGATGGGGGTTACAGCGACTGGAGGGATTGTTTGGAGCTAGTTCATGGCTGGAAATGGTGGGGTGGTCGTTTGGTAACGGGGCTGGCTTCAGCTGAGGAAGAAGCAGCAACCACTGCTTAAAGGGTGTTCGAATGGAGATGGATCACTGGTGGTTCGTCGACGGGAATGGAGGTGGTCGTTTGGACGTGGCTGTCGCTGGCAGAAATAGCTGGTCGTTCATAGCTAGAGACGACGGGCTGAAGATGGGCGGTCCGGCATGCTAGAGGGTGGTTGGGGTCGTTTGGACGTCGGGTGGTCGATTGGTTTGCGCGAGGGGGACGCGTGTGGTTTAGGGTTGGCGTCTTAGGGGGTCTCCTAGGGTTTTGGTTGGTAAGGGGTACGAAAAATGAAAGAGGGGAGGGGGTTTAGGTTATGGGGCAGACCGGGTCGGGTTGACCCGGTGGGTTTTGGGTTGGATTTGTGAGACACTTGGGCCAGGTTAATTCAAATTAGAATAAGAGGCCCAATCCGACTTTCCTTTCATATTTTTGCTCTCTTTCCATTTATTTGCTCCAAAATTAAACTCAACGATCCTAAATTAAATTACAAGACCTAGTTGAATTATCAAAAATAACTAATTAACTCCTACTAACAATTACCCCACTAATTAAATACCAATTAAAGTAAAATCACACAATTGGACATTAAATGCTAAAAAATGCAAAAATACATATTTTTTGTGATTTTTTATTTTTGTAAGACAAACTTAATTACTCCTAATACATCCTAAATGCAAATGCGATATATTTTTGTATTTTCCTTAATTGAAACAAATAAACATGCACAGACAAATGTAATCAATACAAGAAAAATAACACAAAGTTCACGACAATCACAAACAAACAAAAACTATTTTATTTTGTATTTTTTGGGAGTAATTCTCATATAGGGCAAAAATCACGTGCTCACAAGCATGTAAATCTTTGACTGATTCACTTGTGAGGTACCTTCATAAGCATACTGCAGGGCACCACATATAGTTTTTGCATCTTTGCATATAGAGATTCTATTGTATTCATTCGGACCAATTCCACATATTAGAATCTTCCTAGCTTTGGCATTATTTTAAACTCATTTAACATCTTATTCAGAATATTTTTCTCTTGGCTTTGGTCCAGTGGAGAAACCACTGTCATCAAACAACACGGGAATCTTTGGTCACTTCTCAACAATGTCCAAGAGTTCCAGGTCTTCTCCTTTCACTAAATTACACATCCTTTTCTTCTATCATCCATTATATTTTCCATTAAATAGTGGTGGAATAATGGTTGATTGTCCCTCTTAAGCATCTAGTAGTGTAACCACGGTGGATCCTTACAAGGTGTTAGCCTCTACTGAAAGAACATGTTCTGATACATATTGTTATTTTAGACTACACTTAGACACAACAATAGGGGTTGATTTCTATCTTGCCTGATTTTTGCGCCTTATTCTTTGAACTATACGAATAGACACAAACAAAAATGATTGCGGAAAAGTGATCAACATGGAGATTATTATGTGGAAAATCTCTTTTCTCAAGAGAATAAAAACCACGACCTACCCAGTAGAATTTTTCTCAAATCTGCACTAACTTCGGAGAGTAGTTTTAGGCTACAACTCTATAATCAAGGGGACTAATTTAAGTACCCTAACCTCTACAATCAACCCAATTATAGCAACCCCTTCCCAGACTAGCCCTAGATCAGAGAGCTTACAAAAATAATGTTACAACAATAACCTAATATTACACTTCTATGAAAGCATATAGGTTACAATTTAAAACTCTAGACTCAACCTAACAACTAAAGAACTCGAGCAGCTTTATCTTCAAGAACTGTTCTTCAATTGATTGAGTTGAGTCTTCAGAAGACCTTTTTACTTTGCTTGCTATTGTCAGATGTCTTCTTACGATTTTTCTCAATAGTTGTAGTATGGAAGTGTGGCAAGAGATATTCTTTTACAAATACTTTGCTTGTATTTATTTTATATTTCAAACCTTTTATTAGTTTAATACGAATAGAATATATGATTTCACCAAACTATATAGACACCAGTTCCTCCACAAATAACACTAATGAAACAATAAGTAAATGGAACAGGAAACTTTTATGTGGAAAAATCCCTGCTCAAGGGGATAAAAAACCACGACCTACACTAGTAGGGTTTCAACTTCACTATGAGCAATCTTTAGATTAAAACCTATGAAATCTAGAAATTAAACTCTTAATCACTCACTAACTTGTAATACAGCTATTACAAGCCACTTTGCAATGCATCTATTACAAAGACTTCAACTCATGACTAACTCTTGTCATGACATAAACACTAAAGGTTTATGGTTTACAAAGAGTTCCTAATTAAAGCTTCTAGATAAGCAAAGTAGAAATTACAATGGAGAACAATTACAAAGTTACAACTCAACTAAGGATATAAAAGAGAATTGTTGTAGGAATTGGTCTGTAGTAGTGTTGTACTTTGTTCTTGATGCACTTGAGAATTGAATGCTTGATTGTCAAATGCTTGAATGAATTCTCTAAGTATTCAAGTGATGTTTTGTTGTAATATTTATTATTAATACCACATAGATGACATCACTTCAATGATGTAATCACTTGGTTGGTCAATGAGAAGTGACAGATGTACTGTGCTGCACTGTTTGCATGTACAGTGCAAGCAGTCACTTTCCATCTATAGAAAGTTGACTTCGTACTACTGTCAGGGGAACTCAAGGGGATCAGGTCCATGTGTTCATTCTTTATCTTCTGAAGTCATAGAAACTCACATTAGCTTGAGTCCATTGATTGAGTAGTGTACCAAGTGTGTTAGGTTCCTTATCTGGTTCTTTGACAGTAAGTTTGTTAGATCATCAAAACATAAGGCTAAGGTACTCTAAACCCATCAATTTCCCCCTTTTTGATAATGACAAACTTAGAAATTGACAATCATGTTTAGAGAAACAAAAACTAGAGAAAGTTACAGGAACTTCACAAGTTCCCCTTCACATTGTGCTTCCCCCTTAATTAGTCCCTACATTTCTTCTTAGTTCATTCAATTTTATCTACTTCTTTTCCTCCCTTTTGGCATCATTAAGAAAACACAAACAAACAAATAGCATAAATAAATCTAACCTAGTTAACTCATGTCACTTATTTGCACACAACGTGATAGAAAAGATAAGAAGAAACACATAAGCATTTGCAGCAAAAGAATGATAGTTTTAATTAAACATAGTTGGACTGTTCACACGGGAGAATTACTAGTGATTTCTATCCACAAACCAAAAGGAAAAACAAAAACAACCACCACAACATCATCAAAACACTATCAAGAGAGATAAATTGGACACTGGTCATTGAGAGATATGCCTAGGGAACACTAGAGGAAGAGGCAACAAGTGTGTTGAGAACTAGATCAATCCGATTGTTGGAAGACATTTGCTCTGCGAGCAGTTTCTCCCTCGGGTTCTCAACTTGTTGCCGGAGATCAGCATTCTCCTTAGTTAGACGAGCAACCTCTGCATTTGAATAACTGGAGAACCCTGGTGCCTCTTGGGCCTGACTGAGCTGAGTCTCTAATATGTATTCCTTGATTTCAACTTTCTGATCTTTTCAATAGCACTATTTTGAGCATTTATAAGCTATGAAATTGTTGAAGTGCTTCCTACCCCGCCTATTATGTCGATACACTCACATTCCTCTTGAGTAGTTTTAGAGATAGTCTACTTCTTGGTCCCCATATTAGGGTGTCCCAAAGGCACTTTAAAGAATTTGAAGACACCCATGAGTAGAAACCCATAGGGGAGGCCATGATTTCCATATTTGAATGCTGCCACCTTTTGCTTATGCTCAATCATTATAGCTGGAAGATTAACAGTTCGGAACCCATCCAGTGCTTTCATTAGATACATATAAGACTTGGATATGATAGACCTCCTCTCAGCGCGAGGAAGAAAGGCCTTGTTCACCAACTCAAAAAGGAGCTGATGAACAGGAAGCAAAGCTTTCTTATGCACCCATTCCCCCCTGCTGCACTGTTCCCTCCTTTAACTATAGCATGCCTAAAGTTTGAGCCACAAGAATCTCTAACATAAGACATACCTTCAGCGTGAAACTTAAGTATGTCTCCTAACAGAGCAGAGTCCATAACAATGTCGATGCCATTTACCAGTGCACAGATTTGATATGATTCAACGGTAAAGAGGTCTGGATAGAAACTTTGAACCTCTTCCTCATATACTTTTGGGCACATCCACCTTGAATAGGTGTCCTCACTGTTGAAACTCAACCATCTCAAGTATTTGATGCATTCCAACCATCTCAGAAATCTCAAGGTCAAAAGTACAACCCCACAACACTTTTTGATACCTCAAGCTTTCTTTACCAGATATACTTCCTTTCTTACCTTCATCACAAAACCAGGTTCCTTCACATCCTCTAACTTCCTTTTCACATACTTTCCACTAGACTTCACTTGAAAATCCTCATCAGACATAAACTCCTCTACCACAGCTTCCTTCAACCTGCCACTATCCTTTACTGACTTGCAACTAGGTGTTTCAACAGCCTATTTTGAAGTACTCTCAATAGAGTGCTTCTTTTTCTGAGACTTCCTAATCAAGGAACTTGGTTGCTCTGTGGCTTCCTCATCAACTTCCACAGCTGGGATATTCTTGTCACAAACAATTTCATCATTCTTCACCAGCCTTTTCTTCTTCTTGTTGTTGCTTCTCTTACTCTTCTTTAGGGCAGACTCAAAGGCCTCCTTCTTCTGCAAACTTGAGGTAGGTCGCTTAGGAGGGGGCTTAGGAGTTTCTACTTGGCTCCTTACGGCAATGAACACACTCAGAGCAACATCATCCTGATCTTCTTCATCACTGGACCTCATAACAGGAGTCACTACTTCCAAAGGCTCAGCATCAAAGTGAGGAGAAGGATTAGGGTCTAAACTAACGTTGGAAGAGGTTTCCTGACATTTTTCCTCAAGCGAGGGGTTAGGTCCTTCAAGAGGGGTCTCAGTAGTCTCATATGGTGCAGGTTGTTCAAAAAGAACATTTTCTCCTTCTCCCACCAAGGACTGAGTCTCTTCCCCCTGAGACTCAGACATAGTAGAATTTTCCTTTCCAATAATTCCCTCAGCAACAATAGCCAATATATTTTCTATGGCATCCCTCTCTTAAGGTTCCATAGGAGCAACAACATACGAGATAGGCATACTTGTAGACTGATCAAAGTTTTCCTTTGGACCCTTAGCACTTTCAGGGCTCACCGATGAAGCTTTTTCTATCGATAGAGACTTACTCTTTTCCTCTTATTAGTTTGTATGAGTCCACCAAACCTTACAGTACCTGGTCCTCTACAAGATTCTGCTGAGAATGCTAATAAAATAGTACGTAAATGAGGTAGAGGACTTTTACGTGAAAAAATCTCACACAAGGGGATCAAAAAACCATGACCTACACCTGTAAGCTTTTAACTTCACTAACTTGTAAAGAACCTATTACAAGCAACTTTGAAATGACTCCTATTGCAAAGGATTTACTCAACTAACTTGTGGTACTCTTACCACAAGCCACTTTGTGACTTTCTAGTTACAAAGGCTTTTTCTAACTTGTGATGCTCTCACCACAAGCCACTTTGTAACTCAAGAATTACTAAGACTTTTGCTTATGACTAAATCTAGTCACAACATAAACTCAAGGAGTTTACGAATTTACAAAAGGATTCCTAATCAAACACTTCTAGGTAAGCAGTTTAGAAGATGCAATAAGTACCATAACAAAGTTACAACTCAACTAGGACAATCACAAGCTATCTTTTAGGATTTGGTCCGTAGTTGCGTTCAACCTTGTTCTTCAAGCTCGTAAGGATTGATTTCACTATTTTGCAAGAAGCTTGAATGAGAAACAGAAACCTTCAAGTGATGTTTTGTATAAAACTCGTTATAGGTACATCTTGATCACATCACTTGAAATGATATAAGTACTTTATTTGGTTAGAGAATGAGTGGGCGCTGGAGACAGTGCAGTGCAGCAGAAATAGTGTTGTCAGTCACTTCATTTCCAGCTGTGTCCAATTGACTTTGTACTGCTATGAGAAAACCACAAGAGTATCAGGTCCTTGTATGGGTTCCTAGCTCCTGAAGCTGTAGCAGTTCACCTTTAGCTGGAATTCGTTAAAGCTTGTATTAGTACAAGTAGGTCAGGTTCCCTATTTGGTTCTTAACAGTAAGTTTGTTAGATCATCAAAACATAAGGCAATAATATTTAAAATCTATCAATTTCCCCATTTTTGATAATGACAAACTTAACATTTATAAAGTGGAGTTAAAGTGGTAAGAACCAGTTTAAGTATCGGAGGAACACAGTGTTCCCCTCTGAGACTATGCCTTATCGAAATAATAGTTTCCCCATGTGTTCCCCCTGAGTATTATTTCCCCCCTTTTGGTATCATTAAAAAGAATAACAACACAAAAAAGTCCATCTAACTTAACCCATGCCACATATATGCACACAATCATGATAGAGGATAGAACACAGAAAGAGAGTACTGACATAATAAAACGAGGATTGATATACATAAAATTTTAATATGCCTCTACTTTGAAAAAAGCGAGAGGTAACATTGGACTTGTTAACGGGAGCAGTAATGTTTCATCCCAACCATACACAAAAAACATCTGCCAAACCATCAAAATAAAAAAATATAACAAACATATCTAGAAAACTGGTCACTGAAGGGGTACTTAGGGGGCACTAGGAGTAAAAGGTTTGGTAGCTGCAGCAAGTGTTTGGAGAACGAGGTCTATTCGAGCATTTGCCGACTTTTGCTCATTGAGTAGTTCTGCTTTCAGGTTCTCTACTTGCGCCCTGAGATCACCATTCTCCTGTGTCAAACGAGCCACTTCATCATTCGACATCAGAACCCCTCGGGCTTTCTAACCTTCCAAGATAGCATTCCCGACCTTCAACCGACGAATTTCCTCAGTTGCACTGTTCTGGGCATTGATAAGCTGTGAAATGGTTGATGTACTTCCTACCCCCCAACACATTTCCACACACTCGCACTCTTTCAAAGTCGTGTGTGAAAAAGTCTGCTTTCGAGTCCCCACTTTGCCCGTCCCCAGTGGGACTTTAAAGAATTTGAACACTTGAGTAAGCAAGAATCCATAGGGAAGGCCATGATTACCGTCTTTGAAGGTGGAAACCTTTGTTCAATCATTATAGCAGGCAGACTCATAGGAGTAAAATTGTCCAGTGCTCCATTAGGAATAGGTCAGACTTAGAAGTCACTGACCTCTTTTTAACTCAAGGTAATAGAACTTTGTTAACCAGTTCAAATAGCAGCTGGTAAACAGGGAGTAGTGCTTTCTTATGGATATGGTCCCCTTTCTGCTTAGCATTGTCTTTTACCACTACATTTCTAAATTTATACTGACACACATCTCTTACAATGGGCACACCAGCTTTAGGAACTTTTAAGATCTCTCCAAGCAATTTGAAATCAAAGACGATGTCCACCCCATTGACCAAAGCGCAAACATGGTCAGTGTCAACTGGAAAGAGGCGAGCAAAGAAACTTTGTACCTGATCCTCATACACCTTAGGTGCATCAATTTGAAATAGATGCACCCAATGTTGAAACTCGACCATTTCCAGAATTTGGCGCATTCCAGCCATCTGAAAGATTGTTGGGTCAAATGTACGACCAAGGCTAGCAAAGAAACTTTTTGATGCCTTGGGCGCTCAAAGCCAAGGCTGACTTCACTTCTCATTTTCTTCACAGAACCAGGTTCTTCAAAAGATTCAGACTTGCATTTCCCAGACTTCTCTCCACTGACTTTGCTTTTTCCCTTGGATTTGACTAGTATATCCTCTTCAGACATGGAAAACTCACTCACTATCTCTTTCATCTTAGACCTAGATGTAGACCCTTTCTCTATTGAAATAGGCTTTGTCTTTTTTTAAGACCACCTAACAAGTGAACCAGGTTCCTCTGGGGTTCCCTCTTCCACCTCGACTACAGGGATCGCCTCATCACTAACAGGTACACCATCTTTCACCAACTTTCTTCTTTTTTTCTTACCATTCTTCTTTCTCTTTTACAGAGCAAAATTGTATGCCACTTTAACTTGAAGCATGGTAGTAGGTCATTTGATTTCAGACTCGGGGGTGGAAACAACCCTCCGCTTACTTATGAATGCATCAAGAGCCACATTATCTTGGTCTTCTTCATCACAGGATCTCATTTCATGTGCTTGAATTTCTAGGGGTACTACATCGAATGTAGGAACAACATTGTCCTAGGGATGAGAGCCTTGATCTGGGTCCTCTGGAGAGAGATCAGGTTCCTCATGTGATGCCCCAATAGTATCTGCTACTACATCCCTATTAAAAGCTACAATGGCCCCTTCTTCCTCCACACTTTGTGTCTCATTTTTTTGAAATGTAATCTCATGTAATACACCATCAGCGGATACCACAAACATGGTTACAACATTTTTCTCTTCCTCAACCGGTACTTCCACCATCATGGAATTGGTGGCAACGATGGCAGAACCCTTTGTGACCTCAGGATTTTGACCTTGTTCTCCACTTAGGGTTTGACTGGTGGGAACATCAGAGATGGGAAGAACGGAGCAGTAGTTTCAAGGGTTTCTAAAATGGGAAGAGATTGGCAAATTGGGGAAGGTGTGATTGTAGCAGCAGGAGTAATAAAGGGTGAGATCTCAGTGAGAGCGGAAGGTTCCATAGATTGATCAGAGGTAGTTACAACTGAGGAAGGGAGATCGGAAGTCGTCTCGGGAAATGAAAGAAGGGATGTGAAGATCCTCATTTTTTGGGTGATTCTAGTGTAAGACTTATGGTTAAGAAGAGCAGAAGATAGGGTTTTTAAAAGAAGAGGATACTTATGAAGAGAGAGGAATAGGCACCAGTTCTGAAACGGCGGTAGGGCGTGGAGAATTGCAATGTTTTAGAGGGAGATGGAATGATTTGAAATGAAGAGACGTGACAGCAAGATCTGAAAAGTTGATGATATGGCAGTTGTATTATGTACCCTTTTTAAGACGTGTATTAAAGGATGCACGGAACTACTAACCTTTGGTACAAGAACCAGGTTCTTGATTTTTTTTTTGGAAAAGAATCAATTCTTTTTTATCATTCATGCATTGCATCCATTCACATATATGCTCATCATGCATGTTTACCTGCAACGGTATTGAAGTGAGTTAGACATGGCCAGAAAATACTTTGAGCCAATTATTTCTTAAGGGTAAAAACCAACTAAAGAGGAATCAGGTTCTCAATATGGCTTCAACAGCCCCAGCTTCACTCTGTTTCTTTTAAACTGTTCCCTACTCAGCGTGAAAATATATGTAATTTGATCTTCTTTGCTACAGAACTTCATACATATAAATCCTTTCTCTCAGAAAATGATGCCCCAAATCAATATGTTTTGTCCTTTTGTGTTGAATTGGATTCTTGGCCATGTTGAGTGTGCTGGTATTGTCACATAGAAGAATCACACCCTCAATGAGTACCCCAAAGTTCTCTGATTGATGTCTGATCCATAGAAGCTGAGCATAATAGGATGTTGTAGCTACATATTCAGCTTCAGCTGTTAAAGAGCCACTGAATTTTACTTCCTTGCACCCCAAGAGATAAGACATGAACCTAAGAAGTGAGCCATTCCAGAAGTGATTTTCCTGTTCACAAGATAACTTGCATAGTCTACATCAGCATACCCAATCAAATTAAAACTGTCACCTGATGGATAATACAGCACCGGGTCCTATGTTCCTTTGAGATATCTCAGTATTCTTTTGGCAGCCTTCAAGTGAGATTCCTTGAGATTTGATTGAAACCTTGCACATAGACCCACACTAAAAACAATATCAGGTCGACTGGCAGTGAAATAGAGGAGAGACCCAATAATGCCTCTATACATCGTTTGATTCATAGGGGATCCAGTTTCATCCATGTCCAGTCGAGTGGCAATTGCAATGGGAGTGTCTATCACCTTTGATGCTTCCATTTCAAACCTCTTCAAGAGATCCATAATGTATTTTTGCTGACAAATGGATATACCCTTTGGGGACTGTTTTACGTGAAGACCCAAGAAGAATTTTAGTTCCCCCATCATGCTTATTTCAAATTCACTTCCCATGAGTTTTGCAAATTCTTCAGACAGAGAGTCAGCTATTTCTCCAAAAATGATATCATCAACATAAACCTGAACAATGAGCAGGTTCCTTCCTCGTTTCTTTAAGAAGAGAGTATTGTCAATTTTCCCTCTCTTAAAATCATTTTCCAAGAGAAACTTTGACAGTCTTTCATACCAAGCTCGAGGATCCTGCTTTAGCCCCTACAGAGCTTTGTCAAGTTTAAACACATATTCAGCGTGCTCATGACATTCAAACCCTGGGGGTTGCTTCACATAGACCTCTTCCTTAAGAAGTCCATTCAAAAATACACTCTTGACATCCATTTGGAACAAGGTGAATTCCATATGAGATGCAAAAACGATTAGAATTTTAATAGATTCCATGCGAGCCACTGGAGAAAACGTTTCATCATAGTCAATCCCTTCCTCCTGATTGTAGCCTTGGACTACTAGCCTAGCCTTGTTCCTTGTGGTAATTCCATATTCATCAAGCTTGTTTCTGAATACCCACTTGGTTCCTATAATAGTTTGATCTGGGGGTCTAGGAAACAAGTGCCACATATTGTTTCTCTCAAACTAATGCAACTCGTCTTGCATGGCTGTAATCCAATTTGCATCTTTCAAGGCTTTCTTAATATTTTTGGGTTCTATCTAGAGAGAAAGGCTGAGAAGGCAAGTGAATTTCTGGCTCTTGACCTGGTTTGTACTCCGGAATATAGAGGAGTGATAATGTTGTCTATTGGATGAGAGCTTTGGTGTCTCCAGTTAGACGCCTGAGGTTCATTCTGAGAAGAGAAAGGTATGTTTGGTTGATTTTCCTCTATCCTTCTCTTAAGTTCTAGTAGAGTTCCCTAAACTGTATCAACCACTCTTTCTTAAGCTTCAGTGGTTGTAATTGAAGTTCTTGGTTTTGTTGCTTATGAGGAAGCATTGTCTTTATTTGGCTCCTTTACTTGACTCATGATATCTGCCTTTCTGTTTGTCATGTTAATAACTTCACTAAGAACTAGTGAGGGTTCTTGATGGGTTTTTAATGTCTTGGCCTTATGCCTCTTATGTTTTGATGATCTAACAAACTTGTCATGAAGAACCAGATAGAGCACCTAGATATACATTTCCTGTGAACCAGTCGAAGTCTAAAAATCAGTAAATGGGATGAAGCACCACAGGGGGGAAACACAACAGGGTCCTAGTGAACTGGTCCCTTAGGGTATTCCGACACAAGAAAGTTAGTGATTGTACGTAATCAATCTAAAGAGGAACATAACAGGGACCTGCTCCCTTTGGGTTCTCTAGTAAAAGTACCGGTCAAGTACACAGCTGGAATGTAGCAGAAGAAAGTGACCGTCTAGTAACTCTCATAGAAGTGGAATACCACTAGGACCTGGTCCGTTGGTGTGTCCTGATAGAAGTACAAAGTCCACTATCCAGTTGGAACACAAATGCCCAGAAGTGGCTGTGCAGATAGTACATCAGTCACTTTTTATTAGGAAGAAGCGTACACCAAGAGTTGACATCACTATCCATTGTCCTATATTTTGTGATAAAACAACATGGTGCAAGACACACCATTCTTTATGCATTCAGTGATATTCTCTTAAGAAATAGAAGTATTCATCCGGCATGGAAGTTATTGGTGTGTCAATAATAAGAAGACAACTCTACTAAGGATAAGTTTCTAAATGAGTTTATGTACATCCGTAGTTGAGTTGTAATCTTGTTATTTGTTCGTCATTGTAATTCTTAGTTTGCTTTCTTAAAAGTGTTGTCTTAGGAACAAACCAAATTTGTAAACTTCTGAGTTTATGTTGTGACTAGGGAGAGTCATAAGTTTAAATCCTTTGTAACTAGGAGAGTTATAGAATGGCTTGCGGTGGTTGCATCACAAGTTAGTTTGAAGTCTTTACAATAGGGTTGTTGCAAAGTGGCTTGTAATAGGTAGATTACAAGTTAGTAGAGTTAAAAGCCTACAAGAGTAGGTCGTGGTTTTTTTTATCCCCTTGTGTGGGATTTTTCCACGTAGAAAATATCTTGCCTTCTTTATATTCAGTCTTTACTGCATTCTACGTATCATCTCATAGAGGACCAGGTACTCTATAGTTTGGTGGACTCATATAAGCTAACAATTGGTATCAGAGAAGGTTTTTCCTATTAGGCTAACACCTGGAAGGATCCTCAATGGCTACTCTACCAAACTTTGAAGAAGAACAATCAACCTATAGACCTCCCAGATTCAATGGTCAATACTATAGCTGTTGGAAGACCCGTATGCATGATTTTATGATAGCAGAAGATTCAGAGTTGTGGAACATAATTTGTGATGGTCCACATGTTCCCATGAAGAAGGTTGAAGAAACAGGATCATTGGTGCCCAAAGGGAGAAGAGAGTACAGTGACATTGACAGAAAAGCTGTAGAAAAGAACTATCGTGTCAAGAAAATATTGATGTGTGGCATAGGACCTGATGAGTACAACAGAGTATTGGGTTGTGATACTGCCAAAGAAATATGGGAAGCTTTACAAACCGCACACAAGGATAAAGGATAAAGGATGATGAGTCCATTCAAGATATGCACACCAGATTCACCTCCATCATAAATCAGCTTCACTCACTTGGAGATGTCATTCCTAGAAACAAGTTTGTAAGGAAAATACTCAGTGTTCTACTTGGTTCTTGGGAAAGTAAGGTAAATGCCATCACTGAAGCTAAAGATCTACAGACTCTGACCATGGATGAGTTGATTGGTAATCTAAAGACATACGAGATGAAACTATAGAAAGATAGTGAAAGAAGAGAGCCTAAGAAGGAAAAAAAACATGGTGCTTAAGGCTGAAAGCAGTGATTCAAGTGATGAAGATAGTGACATGGCCTATTAATAGTATGCGATATAGTCGTCATTTATGTTATAGATACTCACGCTTTGTTGTTGTTTTTGTTATGAAAGTATCGGCTAAATGTGTGAATTGATGCTATTTTGTTTCGCAGGGAATGTATGATAATGCAAGACTAAAATGGAGTGTTTGGAGGCAAGAACAAGCATTAATCACATAAATTGAGAAGTATCCAAGAGCAAGCAAGTAA
>MU737067.1:131539-165226 GCA_026770625.1 Nicotiana glauca | reverse complement strand
GGGAATTGAGTAAATTGCCGGTGGTAATTGGTGGGTTAATTCTCTGTGGTTCGACTCTGGGCTATAATACTCAGATTATATTTGCAGCGCCCGCATAGTCTTTTGTGAGACTCAGTTGAGCGTGATCACCTATCTTACTATGAGATTTCAAAAGATGGTTCGAAGAAATGGTGGTATACCAAAGTGGGGCAGTTCAAGTAAAACAAGGAACAACGATCTCTGTCACACATGTGGAAAGTCAGAGAATTTCATCAAAGACTGCCCACTCGCAAAACTGGAGCAACACAAGCAGAATCTTGACAAAGCAGGAAAAAGGAACCTGGTTCTAGATAAAAGATTCAATCGAAAAAGTGCGGCAAACAATATCGTTAAACAGGCTCTTGCTGCTTGGGGAAACTCCTCGAGTGAATCCGAAAGGGAATCAGATGCAAAAAATGGTTCCATGATGGCAGTGGAAACTGAAGAAACGAAGTACGATTCACTATTCGCACTGATGGCTCAGTCATATGATGATGATGATGAAGATGAAGATGATGAGGTACACTTCAGGGATATTCAGAGAAATCTAAAATCCTATTCTTCTAAGAAGCTAAGGTCTTTATCTAATGTCCTAATTGATGCCTATTATAGCCTTGAAAATGATAAGGAAATCCTGACCATAGAACTAGGAGAGGCCAAACAATCTAGAGAAGATCTAGTGGTCTGTTTAGTGGACTTAAATGAGACCATAGCTAATCTTTAACAAGAAAAGGAAGCCTTGAATGAAAGAATAACTAGTGTGGAAAATGAGAGATACGATTTGATGGTAGCAGTTGTTGATCTAAAAGAAACAATAGAAGGTCTTAACAATGAAAAACACACCTTAGAAGAAAAATTTGCATTTACTGAAGAGGAAAGGGATGACATGTTAGTAATATGCACTGATCTAGAGGAAACCATTGAGGGACTCAATAGAGATCATAGGAATGTAAGTCTTGGAAAAGGGAAGGAATTACCCAGTGAGACACACATCATGCTTGAAAAAGAGTTAACTATTGTAAAAACCAGTCTCTGCAGTGAACTCAAGAGGAATCATCAACTCCAAGCTGAGTTGGAGAAAGTAAGAAATGATCTTCAGAAATCCCTGAAGTGGACCTGGTCGTCAGATGTTGTCGCTGCCATGTATCTTAACAATAGTGGGAACAAGCAGGGCATCAGTTCCAAAGGGAGAAAACTTCCTACAACCCGCACAGCAAGTATGTCATTGTACTTGATAACTAGCTATGTACCCACTGTGGGAACAATGGACATTTTAAAGAAAATTGCCAGGCCAAGGTTCAGTCTACTCAGAAGAACAAAGTGTTTACTGATATAGTGACTACTAACAAAGGATCAGGTACCACTCGCAAAAAGCGGATGTTGCCTACATAGACTAGGAAATCCCTCATTCATCCTATTTATAATAACAAGGGACCCAAACTAGTTTGGGTTCCTAAATCTAATCCTTGATGTGCATGAGTAGGGAACAGTGAGAGGAAGCGGACTGCGATGGACTATGGACAATGGATGCTTAAAGCATGCAGATGAAAACACCATGAATTTCTTCTCACTGAAAGCCCTATAGAAAGGGAATGTATCCTTGAGAAGGAAGTAAAGGGTACATTCTCAGTGAATAGAAAGGTTCTTTCGGCACTCAAGTGGGAACGAGCACTATGTGAATGGCCTAAAAAGTGCAGTCACCAATATGATAACTCGCCAAGTGGTCTCAGTAGACAAAGGAAACAATAACATTCACTCCTACTAATTATGAATATCCACAGGCTAGCGGTATGAGATGAGTGAAGTCGCGACCATGGAATGAAGGATTGGTATATGCAAACTTCTCACCTACGAATAAATTAACTCAGCCGGACCTGGTCCGTGGTCTGCCAAACTCAAGTGTCACCTGGACATGAATTCACAAAATGAAGGAGGAGGAGGAAGAAGGGATCACGCACAATTTCTCAGCACTCAAAGACTTCACAACAAAATGGTATTGCTGAAAGAAAGAATGGAACTTGAAAATGATGCATGGACAATGCTCATCAACTATGGGGTCACCAAGAAATTCTGGGCAAATGCAGTAAATACCGATCTCTAAGTGGAGAACATGTGTCGGATCAGGTTCCTCCTAAATCAAAACCCACCATGAGCTGCCGGATGGAAGAAAATGCCTTGTTCTTGACAATAGGAAGGATCAGCTTAGGAGTCTCAATGCAAAAAGACGAGCAAAGGAATCCCTATAGGATACAATCCACAAACAAGGCCACAAAGTCTCCAACAAAGGGCACACTAAATGGTAGGAGGTGCTCATGGGGTATTTAACAAGACACTTTCCCCTGCCAATAAAGAAACGGTGATGATCAATTTGATGAACCAACCCTGTCTCTGGGAAATATCTGAGGCTTCAAATAGGGAGGATGATAGAATGAATAAGATGAAGGAGACTGACGAAATACAACGTAACATCATCCTCCGCGTCTCACAAAGAACCTGGTATGTCACCTACTACCACTGAAGCCGAAGGAAGAGTAAAGATGCAGCTCATGGCACTGCACAAGCAACAGAATATAGAGTGGGGGGAAATCAAATTAACCTCCACATATCCCTCTTCAATCAAACTTTTGTCTTAAATTGGAAAGCCAATGGCCCCCATCTGCATGACAAGTCAATCACTCTATTTTATTCTAGAGTTAGATAAGCATGTAATCTTTTTTTCCCTTCTATACCTCCTTACCAAAATAGAATCCAAAGTGTAAATCCGTAGGAATCCTACATGAGGGCTGCCCTCAAAAAGTTTGAGATACCTTAGAGGAACTCAGGACCTGATACTATGTTACCCCTCAGGTGACAATCTTTTAATCCTGTTGGGTATGCTAACTATGCAGGTTTTATATAAAAAAGGAAAGCACTTTTGGAATGGTTCACTTGTCATGGTTCATGCCTCATCCTTTGAGAGACAATGAAACAAAACTCAATGGCCTCATCAACAACTGAAGAAGAGTTTCAATAACAAGGGGATCAAGCACATTGAAGGGTGAGACAATCTTGTAATGGTCAAAGTGAAGAAGGGATTGATCTGTGGATAGTATTGCAGAACAGAAAACCAAATTCCACATATCTGCATCAAAGCCTCAAATATAGAATATTCTAGGTCAATCTAGGTAAAGATAAGGTCACAAGAATCTAATGAAGAACCTGATCCTCCATCAGTTGGCTATGAAAGACAACACCAGGTAAAAGTAGCTAAAGTATTTTTTGACCAAGCCTAACTCACATCAATACCGTTGTAGGTAAACACGCATGACGATCATAGAAGCTAAAGGTACAGCTATAAACTACGAGAGAGGAGCTACTAAAACCTTTTTCAAAAATTGTTCTAGCATTAGGTTCATGTACCTCAGGTTAGGAGTAATATGCTTAATTCTGCATGCCATCTCAAAACAAAGAAAAAATCTTTCTCAAAATTAACTCAATTATCAGACTTTTCAATGTCTGTGTGTCATGTCTTGTCTTTCAAATACTTTTATCCCCTCTGCACGGTAACACTTTCCCAAAAACCTACCATCAATTTCAGAACTATTCAGAACATGTTTCTCTCTCCACTCATCATTAGCTCTTCTTCCAATAAAATCCTCTTTCTCTCTCACTGCAAGTCATGAACCTTCATCTCTGTTGTATAGCTAGGATCTTCTCCTCATATCTCTCTTTATCTATCTAACAAGTACTCATCTAATGGCGATCGAACAATCGTCTCATTCTCCCACCATTAACACCACTCCCCCTTCGCTATTATCCTCGAAATCATTTCCAGAGCGTCATTGTGTCATGCCTTCTTCTACCATACCCGCTCCTGGTTCCTTCTCCACTCCTACAGTTTTTCTATTTCTGATAAACCATGTTTACCATCATTTTGAGAACTCTATGCCTAGTCAATCCTATGATCTCATTAAAGAACACACAGGAGGTTTTACCCCTCAAATGTTAGAAGACCCTGAGGATGATCTTGACCAGTATCTAAACTCCTCTATATTGAACTTTGTGACTCTCAAGGAGTCACCAGAAAAGGAAGCAGCTCATAACATCATGGCTATAGCTGCTGAAAGTATAATGAATGAAGGAGCTTATCTCTCGTCTGAGTATCAGGGGGAAGTAATTCCATTCCTAGGAAATGTAAGAACCACAGAAATCCTCGAGTTCTTGGCTCATGAGATATTCCAAAAGCCTTCTGATGAACCTATTTCTCTTTCATGCAAACTCACTCTTGCACCTCCTATTCACTCCAAGCTCTTAGAGTCTTCCTTCAAATTACTCACTATCATGTCGCTACAGCAAGAGAGTTCTAAGTCCTCATTTCAGAAAAGTAAGAGGAGTGTCAAGATAAGGAAAAAGAGAAAAATGAATCCAAAGGATTTCATCAAGAGTGTGTCAATAGACCAAATATACAAAGATGCCTCCAAGGAACCTGCTTCCTCAATACAACAATCTATGACAACTCAACAGTATATGGAAAAGACATTCGATAAAACTGTTGAGAAATAGAAAGGGTCATCTATGAAGTACAGTAGCAAGTCTAAATGTGTAAGGCCCCGTGAAATCCCTACTCAAAAACCCAGATCCCGTGGTGCCAAGTTAGGATCATGTGTTAGAAATTAGTAATAGCTCGCCGCGGCGCAGACCTTTTTGGATTGAATAATGCATTAAAAAGACAAGAATAAGTTTTCAGCCAAAAATGCAAGAAATGCAGTCCAAAATGCGGTCGCATAATTGAAATGCGGATCGCATATCTGCCGTAGAGTGAGCAGAATGTTGGTTATAATTGAAGTCAGTTATGTGGTCGAAATGCGGTCGCATAATCAAAATGCGGACCGCATAGTCGTCGCATATTTTCCTTTGAATTTGCAAAGGTCAGTTCTGCGGTGCACTTTGTGACCGCAGAACATGAATGCGGACCATATTCTTACCGCAGACTGAGTCAGAACATATGGTTTTTGGGAGGCATTCTGCGGTCCATTATGCGGACCGCATGTTCATTCTGCGGTCGCAAATGCGACCGCATAGTTGACTCGGTGCTCCAATTTTCTAATTTTTAATCCGACTTCCATATCGATATAACTAGTGTTCTAGCCCATTTTGAACATTCTTCTGAGCAATTCTAGAGAGAGGAAGAGGTTTCTTAGAGAAGGAAAGTCTCCCATCAAATTATTTCATAAGATTGGGCTAAATCATTGAAGAAAATCAAGTGAAGGCTCCTGAATCTTCATCTCAAGAGGTAAGGCTCCATCACCTCAGCTCATATTTGTATACTTAGACATATGAGGTCATTAGGGAAGTAATTCATGGGTATCAGAATGAATCTCTTGCATGCATACCGCCATAGAGTATCGGAAAGTAGTAAAATTAAAAAGGAGGCAATTGGGGATATAAAATGATAGAAATTCCTCACAAAAAGGGGCTAAGATCACAATGCACCTCTAGTGTTTGATGATATGCTCGAACCAAGCTAGAACTTCAGTTTCGTCTCTAATTCTCAATTTTAATTTGAAATTTCTTGCTCAATAGATTGAAGCAATAAGAGTTCCAGAAATTTGTAAAAGAGTAAGGGACAACTTTATTGAGGTATGTATGGCTAAAACCCCTTTTATTAGAAATCGAGCTCTGTTGGTGCTTACGAACGTGTGGTAAGAGTTGAATTGGCTAGTGTATTGATTGTTATTATGAAATTAATTGATTTGCACATATATATACATATTCGTGAAGGATGTTCCTCAATGTGAATAACGTGCCAATCTTGATAATTAGAGAATGATGAAAAGTATAATTATTTGTTGAAATACTTGGGCTGTAAGCCGACATTGAAACAAAGGATTTTTCATGCTAGCTATGTGCTCATTTATCTGTGATTTGTAACCTAAATTATCCTTGATATGTGTGGGATAGATATCTGAAGGTGTTGACTCTTGAGAATTGAGTAATACCTCCAATGAGGTGACCTAGCCGGTCGGGTCGTTATCGGACACCATGCCGCACACATGGTAGAAATGTGCCGATATTGGATTCCGGATAAGGGAAAATGGAATATTGATTATGAGTAATACCTCCAATGAGGTGACCTAGCCGGTCGGATCGTGACCGGACTCCGCTCGAGATGGCGGTGGTAATGAGAACAGTGGTGAACACGTGACAGAATTGCCCTAATCAGTGTTGGGAAAATTATATGAATAATTATATGAATTGTTTCTTTGATTTGCCCGTATTAATTGCTTGTATCTATTTGATAGTTCTTTCCAGTAAAATGGTGTTTAGTTATACATACCAGTACAATTCAAATGTACTGACGCCCCTTTTGCCGGGGTCGCTACATTCGTGTTATGATTGTAGATGGCTCCATAGCGGACAGTGCCGACCGTGTGTAGCGGAGCATTCATCTACTCGAAGTCTCGGTGAGCCCCTTATTCTTCCATAGGGCTGCATGGTGTATCTTTTGTTATTACAGATTTTCACTTTTGAGGTATAGTCGGGGCCTTGTTGCCGGCATAGTCAAGCTTATCTGTTGTATCCTTAGAGGCTCCAATGATACTAATGTGGGTTATGTACAAGTTTTTGGGGAGTCCCCTATATGTATATGTTGTAATCATAAACTTGTGATCTCCTTATGTCGTAACTCTAATAGAATCCGTGAAGCTAGCTTATGAACGGTAAATTGTTATGATATGAAATGAACCAGTAATGTGGTATACACCGTGTATTATGGTTCAAATTAACCAAAGGCGTGAGTTCCGCATTCATATTGAGTTGGGGTAGAAAGCATTCGGTAAGGCTTGCTCAGTCGGGTTCACTTGATTGAGCGCCGATTGCGCCTCCCAAGGTTGGGGCGTGACAAAACGGAGTCCAACTGAGCTAGTTGTGTTTGAGGATAATTCTGTGGGGATGGCAAGCTAGAACGGAAAGTCTGCCAAAGGGTCTAGCAAACCATAAAAGGAAACTGTTAAGGAACCCGGTTCAATAAGGTTCATGACCTGTGATGGTGGTCTTTAGCAGCAGAGATTAAGAACTCGAAAAGTGTTGTGGGGTCGTACATTTGATCCAGCAATTTCGGAGATGACAGGCATAAGATAGATTCTGGAGATTGTGGAATTTCAATAATGGGAACATTTTTTTGAAGAGAGAATACATTTGTTTTAAGAGAGAATGCCTCTGGTATACGAAGATGCAGTACAAACTTTGTATGCATCTCTTTTCACTGTTGAGGGGATCATATTTGTGCGCTCGTAAATGGAACAGACATTGTACTTGATGCCTCAATGTTGGATAAGGTTCTCAGAATTCCATGTGAAGGTATGAACTCAGTTAAGGGTGTCTGTGGAGTCAACTTTCGGAGAGATGTCTTGAAAGAACAAGCTACTCAACAGGGAGAACAGGTACATAAGAAGGTATTGCTTCCTGAGTACCAGCTTTTCTTTGAACTGGTCAATAAAGTGCTCTTACCTCGCTCTGAGAGTCGCTCTATTTCTACAAGATTGGGCATGATCCTAATGGAAGCGCTTGATGAGTTTGTCCCAATCAATTTGCTAGCAATCATGATTGATCATATGCAGAAGGTGGAAATTTTTAATGGTGGAAATCATGGGTTATCTTATGGCTTTCTCCTAACTCAGTTGTTCAGATTCTATAATGTTCCCTTAGGGAATCCCAGAGTAGGCACACGCAAGCTGACCTTCTCTAAGACTACTCTAGAAGAACGTAAATGTATATAAAGAGTTGGTGGAAGCATCTCGACCATTTCTCAGCTGATCAATGCTCAAAATGTAGCTTCTGAGAAAATAAGAAGGTTGAGGGCTCGAAATGCCATACTGGAAACTCAGCTCAGTCAAGCAGCTAAAGGACCTGATTTTGTCAATGAGGAAATTGCACGACTGACAAAGAAAAATGATAGACTTTGGGCTCAACTACTTGAAGAACAACTATCTGCAAATGCTCGAATGGACTTGGTTTTCAAAACCATTATTGTCTCTTCCCCCAAACCCCATCTCCTCTAGTGTCCCCTAGGATCCTCTTAATGTCCAGTTATTTTTGCTCCAAAGTCTTGTGGCTGCTGTTTTACTTTTGTTTGCTTTTTGTGTGGTGGCATGTTGAACTAAACCATTACTGCTCCTGACTTACTAAGTCCAATGTAAACATTAATAAAATAGCTCCCCTTTCTTTACCTATACATTGCTGATTTCCTCTGGCTTCTATTTTCCGTCATATTGTGTACACATATGTGGCATGAGCTAGCTGAGTTAGACTTCATTATACTTATTACCTGTTCTTTTTAATGATGCCAAAAGGGGGGAAATGTGAGGAGGTCATATTGTGAAAATATTGTGCTTTGTGTATAAGTGAGGAAATATCACAAAGGAGGGTGATCTAAGATTAAGGGGGAACTTCGTGTAAGTGTGGCATCTCATCTGGTTATCTCTGGGATCCCATCTAGTTATCTCTTCTCTAAACAACTACTGTCCATGCATAAGTTTGTCATCATCAAAAAGGGGAAAATTGATGGGTTTTTAATGTCTTGGCCTTCTGCCTCTTACGTTTTGATGAACTAACAAACTTATCATGAAGAACTAGATGGAGCACCTGGATATTCATTTCCTGTAAACCAGTCGAAGTTTGAAAATCAGTAAATGGGATGAAGCACCATAGGGGGAAACACAACAGGGACCTCATGAACTGGTCCCTTAGGGTATTCCGACACAAGCAAGTCAGTGACTATACGTAATCAATCTAAAGAGGAACACAACAGGGACCTGCTCCCTTTGGGTTCTATGATAGAAGTACAAGTCAAGTACAAGGGTGGAACGTAGCAGAAGAAAGTGACTATCTAGCAACTGTCATAGAAGAGGAACACCACTTGGACCTGGTCTGTTGGTGTGTCCTGACAGAAGTACAAAGTCCACTATCCAGCTGAAACACAACTGCCCAGAAGTGGTTGTGCAGACAGTACAGCAGTCACTTCTCATTGGGAAGAAGCATAAACCAAGAGTTGACATCACTATCCATTGTGCTATCTTTTGTGATAAAACAACCTGGTGCAAGACACACCATTCTTTGTGCATATAGTGATATTCTCTCAAGAAACAAAAGTATCCATCTGGCATTAAAGTCACTGGTGTGTCAAAAGCAAGAAGACAACTCCATTAAGGATAAGTTTCTAAATGAGTTTATGTACATTCGTAGTTGAGTTGTAATCTTTTTATTTGTTCGTCATTGTAATTTCTAGTTTGCTTTCTTAGAAGCGTTGTCTTAGGAACAAACCAAATTCGTAAACTTCTGAGTTTATGTTGTGACTAGGGATAGTCATAAGTTTAAATCCTTTGTAACTAGGAGAGTTATAGAGTGGCTTGTGGTGGTCACATCACAAGTTAGTTTGAAGTCTTTACAATAGGGTTTTTGCAAAGTGCCTTGTAATAGGTAGATTACAAGTTAGTAGAGTTAAAAGCCTACAAGAGTAGGTCATGGTTTTTTTATCACCTTGTGTGGGATTTTTCCATGTAGAAAATCTGTTGTCTTCTTTACATTCAGTCTTTACTGCATTCTACGTATCATCTCATAGAGGACCGGGTACTCTATAGTTTGGTGGACTCATATAAGTTAACAGTTATATATCTTGATCTTCTTCGGCACTTTTCTCAATTGATGGATAAGATTCATCAAAAATAACATGGACATTTTCCTCAACACATTGACTCCAATTGTCATATATTTTGTAAGCCTTGCTTTGAGAAGAGTAGCCCATAAATATTCTTTCATAGCTCTTGACATTAAATTTACCAAGTTGATCATTTCCATTGTTGAGAACATAGCATTTGCATCCAAATGTTCTTAGGTGAGTCAGCTTGGGTTTTTTTTTCCATTCAACAATTCATACGGGGGCATGCACATGTTCACTAAGTAGCAGGTAGTGTTGACAGCTTTAGCCCAGAAGTTCTTTGAAATTCCACTGTCAATCAGCATTGTTCTTGCCATTTCTTCTAGAGTTTTGTTCTTCCTTTCTACTACTTCATTTTGCTGGGGAGTTCTGGGAGCTGAGAAGTTGTGAGTGATGCCATTTTCATTACAGAATTCATCAAATTTAACATTGTCAAATTTTGTCCCACGATCTAATCTAATGCATACAACTCTAGACTCCATCTTCACCTGAATTTTCTTCACAAAGGCCACAAACACTTCAACAGTTTCATATTTGGTTCTAAGAAACAGAGTCCATATGAATCTGGAATAGTCATCCACGATTACGAAGATGTATATTTTTCCTCTTTGCTTTGTGCTCTCATAGTTCCATAGAGATCCATATGCAGAAGCTCTAGTGGCTTTCAGGTGCTCACATCTCTTTTAGACTTAAAAGAGGAGTTCACATGTTTTCCTCTATCACAGGCATCATGGACTTTTTGCATCTTGAATTGTGACATAGGCAGACCATGGACCAGGTCAATCTGAATTAGTTTGTTCAGAAGGGAAAAGCTTGCATGGCCTAGTTTATGTGCTATAGTTCAGCATCATCATCAACAGCTTTCAGACAACTCAGATCACCACTCTGTAAGGATTCGAAATCAGCAACATAGATGTTCTTGTATCTTTTGGCCACCATACTATTTCACCGGTCACAAGGTCAATGACTGTACATATTCTGGACAAGAATTCCACCTTGTTTCCTTTATCACAAATTTGAGAAACACTCAGGGGATTGTACTTAAGCCCATTGAGATAGTACACATTTTCAATAGAATGAGTGAGTGACTTCCTAACTTTTCCAACTCCAAGAATGTACCCTTTTTTACCATTGACAAAGGATACACTCCCTCTTTGCAGGGCTTTTAGTGAAAGAAAGTCTGTGGTGTTTCCAATCATGTGTTTTGAACACCCACTATCCATGAACTATTGTTGACCGCTTCCTTTCACTGTTCCCTGCACAAGAGATTAGGAGTTAGTTTTAGGAACCCAAACAAGTTTGGATCCCTTGTAGTAAGAAGGAGGATGAATAAGTGTTCTCTTAGTCCATAAAGCTAAAATGTGTTTTTTGTGAGTGGAATCTGGTCCCTCTTTTGTAGTCATTGTTTCAGCAAACACTTTGTCTTTCTGAACTGATTGATTCTTGGCCTGGACACCTTCCTTGAAGCACCCAGTGTTCCCACATCAGGTATGAGGCCAGTTATCTGAGACAGTAACGTACTTAATGTGAGGGTTTTGAGGAGTTTTCTTCCTTTGGAACCCTGCTCCCTGCCTTTTTTCACAATCATTAGTGAGCAAGGCAGTGGTAGCTTTTGAGGACCAGGTCCACTTTAGGGACTTTTCAAGATCATTCATTACTCTTTCCAGATTAGTTTGGAGAAGCTCGTTTTTCTCAATTTCAGCACACATCGTAAATCTCATAGCTTTTATCTCATTTTCAAGCCTAATGTGTTCCTCACTTGCTATCTCCTTTCCATTTTTAGAACTTTCAAGTTTTGACTTAGTCCATGGTTTTACTATTGTTTCCCTTTGATCTGCAATTTCTGTCAACGTATCACTCTTTTCTTTTCTGAGGATTTCAATGATTTTCTTATAGTCAGTAACTACAACCACTAAGTCGCCTCTAGTTTGTTCAGATTCTCCTGATTCTAATATCAATGAATCCCTATCCTCCAAAAGACTATGAAAGGTAGTGATTAATATATCAGCTAAAGACATGAGTTTTTTTGGAGAATAGGATTTCATATTTCTATGAACATCCCTAAAATTTACCTCTTTTTTGCCATTGTCTTCATCATCATCTGATTGAGCCATCAAAGCAAAAGTTGAGTCATATCCAATCTCCTTGAATTCAACTGCCATCATGGAACTATCACCATTATCCGGTTCATCTTCAGACTGTTTTACTTGTGTAGTTCCCTCATGAGCTGTTTGAAAGGCTTCCCATATCTCATTGACAGTGTTATAGGTGGAGATTCTATTATACTCTTGAGGTCCCATTCCACATACTAGAATTTGCTTGGCACAAAAATTGTTTTCCCACAGCTTTCTTGTATGCTTCAATGTACTCTTTGCTGGTATTTGCCATTGAAACTGGAAATTCACCTAGTACCTTGTTTGGAACATGAGGACGCTCACAATCCTCAGCCATGATAAAATCGTGCATTCTAGGTTTCCACCACCAATAGCATTGTCCATTAAACTTGGGGGATCGGTATATAGATTGACCTTCTTTAAAATTTGGTGGAGCCGCCAAAAGGATTCTTCCTACGTGTTAGCCTTATAGGAGGAACCTGCTCTGATACCAATTGTTAATTTGTATGATTCCACCAAACCGTAGATACCTGGTCCTCTACAATATTCTACTGAGAATGCTAATAAAATAGTACGTAAATGAGGTAGAGGATTTTTACGTCGAAAAATCTCACACAAGAGGATCAAAAAATCACGACATACACCTGTAAGCTTTTAACTTCACAAACTTATAAAGAACCTATTACAAGCCACTTTGCAATGACTCCTATTACAAAGGATTTACTCAACTAACTTGTGGTACTCTTACCACAAGCCACTTCGTGACTTCCTAGTTACAAAGGCTTTTTCTAACTTGTGATACTCTCACCATAAGCAACTTTGTAACTCTACAATTACAAAGACTTTTGCTTATGACTAAATCTAGCCACAACATAAACTCAATAAGTTTACGGATTCACAAAAGGATTCCTAATCAAACGCTTCTAGGTAAGCAGTTTAGGAGGTGCAATAAGTACAATAACAAAGTTACAACTCAACAAAGACAACGACAAGCCATCTTTTAGGAATTGGTCCGTAGTTGGGTTCAACCTTGTTCTTCAAGCTCGTGAGGATTTATTTCTCTATTTTTGCAAGAAGCTTGAATGAGAAATAGAAACCTTCAAGTGATGTTTTGTATAAAACTCATTATAGGTACATCTTGATCACATCACTTGAAATGATTCGAGTACTTTATTTGGTTAGAGAATGAGTGGGCATTGGAGATAGTGCAGTGCCGCAGAAACAGTGTCGTCAGTCACTTCATTTCTAGTTGTATCCAATTGACTTTGTACTGCTATGAGAAAACCACAAGAGTATCAGGTCCTTGGTTCCTAGCTCCTGAAGCTGTAGCAGTTCACCTTTAGCTAGAATCTGATAAAGATTGCAGTAATCCAAGTAGGTCAGGATCCCTATCTGGTTCTTAACAGTAAGTTTGTTAGATTATCAAAACATAAGTCAAGAATATTTAAAATCTATCACCTATGGAACTGGAATGTCACCTTCACTTTGTTCTTTGATTGTCTCAGGCAACAAGGGAGAAAAGTTTTCATTCTTAGGGTTGTTTGAGTTCTCAACACTTAGAGGGGGAGTAGGTTTAGAGGGAGTAGAGAGAGGGATGGAGGGTGAAAGAGAAACTGGTTTAAAGTTTTTCTATTTTAACAGGGGTGGAAGAAGGTATAACTGGTGTTGTTTCTACAGTAGAAGACTCGAGGGTTTTCTCTTCAGTGCTAGGAGGAATTGTTTGATCATAAGCCATGGTATAGGATTTTTCTTGAAGGTTCTTGAGAGACTGAGAAGAATAGAGATGGTCTTCAATTTTTAGGAGTGAGAGGGTTATAATGAGGTGAACTGCAATTATGAAGGAAAGAGAAACGGGTTCTGAAACGGCGATAGATGTGTGGGAAGACGCAATGTTTCAAAGGGAAGTAAAGGGATTTGAACGAAAAGACGTGACATACAGAATCTAAAAAGGTTGATGATGTGGCATTATTTTTTTTTGTTTTTCTTTTGAGATATGTATGAGAAAAGGAAAAGACTACTAACCTGTGGCACAAGAACTAGGTTCCTGACCAGTCTTTACAAAATGCTCAACCTTCTTTTATCGCTCATGCATTGCCTCATCAGCTTCTATAATCATCATGCGTGTCTACCTGTAACGGTATAGAAGTGAGTTAGACTTGGCCGGAAAACACTTTAGCTAATCTTACTTGTATGTGATTTTCATAGCCATATGATAGGAATCAGGTTCTCAATTAGGATTTATTAGCCCAATACCAGCCTGTTTCTCTCAAAGTGTTCTCTGCTCTGGGCTTTGGTGAAGATATTTGTAGTTTGGTCTTTTGTGCTGCAGAACTTCATACAGATAAGCCTTTTTTCCATATTGTCTCTTGAGAAAGTGATATCTCACATCAATGTGTTTGGTTCTTTTATGATAGACTGAATTTTTGTCCATGTTGAGTGCACTTGTATTATCACACAGAAGAGGCACACAGTCAGTGTACACTCCAAGTCTTCCAACTATTGTTTAATCTATAGAAGTTGAGCACAGCAGGAGGTTGCAGCAACATATTCTACTTCAGCTGTTGAAAGAGCTACTAAATTTTTCTTTCTTGTGCCCCATGAGATAAGACATGATCCCAAGAAGTGAGTCATTCCAGATGTGCTTTTCCTATCTACAAGATAACCTATACAATCAGCATCAGTATACCCAATAAGATTAAAATTATTTAGTACAGAACCAGGTCCTGTGTTCCCTTAAGATATCTCAAGATTCTTTTGGCAGCCTTCAGATGAGATTCCTTGGGGTTTGACTGAAACCTTGCACATAGACCCACACTGAAAACAATATCTCGCCTGCTTGCAGTAAGATAGAGGAGAGATTGAATGATACCTCTATACATTGTTTGATTCATAGAGGAGCCAGAGTCGTCCATGTCTAGTTGGGTAGTAGTGGCAATGGGAGTGTCAATTACTTTTGATGCTTCCATGTCAAACCTCTTCAGGAGCTCTTTGATATACTTCTACTGACTAATGAACGTTCCCTTTGTGGAGTGCTTCACTTGAAGACCCAAGAAGAAATTCAACTCACCCATCATGCTCATCTCAAACTCACTTCTCATGAGTTTTGCAAATTACTCACATAGTGAATCAGTCGTTGCCCCAAAAAATAATATCAACAGTATATACCTGAACAATAAGCAGGTTCCTCCCTCATTTCTTCAGAAACAAAGTGATATCAATTTTTCCTCTTGCAAAATCATTTTCTAAGAGAAACTTTGACAACCTCTCATACCAAGCTCGAGGATCCTGCTTCAATCCATACAATGCTTTGTCCAATTTGAATACATATTCAGGGTGTTCATGACATTCAAAACCTGGAAGTTGCTGTACATACACTTCTTCCTTAAGGAAACCATTGCGAAATGCACTTTTGACATCCATTTGGAACAGAGTTAATTCCATATGTGATGCAAAGGCAATGAGGATTCTGATAGCTTCCATGCGAGCAACTGAAGCAAAAGTCTCATCATAATAAATTCCTTCCTCCTGATTGTAGCCTTGGACCACTAACCTTGCCTTGTTCCTTGTAATGTTTCCATGTTCATCAAGCTTATTCATGAATACCTGCATGGTTCCTATGATGGTTCAATTTGAGGGTCTAGATACCAGGTGCCATACGTTGTTCCTTTCGAATTTATGCATCTCATCTTGCATGGTTGTGATCCAGTCTACATCTTTTAAGGCTTCCTTAATATTTTGGGGCTCTATTTGGGAGAGAAATATTGAGAAGGCAAGTGAATTTCTGGCTTTTGATCTGGTTTAGACTCCTGAATCTAGAGGAGTAATTATGTTGTCAATAGGATGGGAGTTTTTGTGTTTCCAGTTGGGCACTTAAGCTTCATTTGTGGAAGAGCTAGGTAATCCTGATTGGTTCCCTTATATCCTTCTTTCAGCTACTTGTGGAGTACTTTGAACTGCATCAACCACTCTTTCTTCAGCTTCAGTGGTTGTAATTGTAGTACCTATTTCCTTTTTGGCTGATGAGGAAGAGACTGCCTTGTCTTCAGTTGACTCATCATATCTGCCTTTCCATTTTCCATATCGATGACCTCTCCTGGAACCAGCATAGGCTCTCCATCTTAATCATCCTTCTTTCTCTTTTCACAAGAGAGATAGGACTCATCGAAGATTACGTATATACTCTCCTCAACACACTGAGTCCGCTTGTTTTATACTTTGTAGGCTTTACTTTGAGAAGAATATCACAAAAAGATTCCTTCATCACTCTTGACATCAAATTTTCCAAGCTGATCCTTTCCATTATTGAGAACATAATATTTTCACCCAAATATTCTTAAGTGAGTCAGCTTGGGCTTCCTTTCATTCAGTAACTCATAGGGAGTTTTATTCAAGAGAGACCTGATCATGCACCTGTTCACCAAGTAGCAGGCAGTGTTGATAGCTTCAGCCCAGAAGTTCTTAGCAATCCTACTATCGATCAGCATTGTTCTTGCCATTTCTTCAAGGGTTATGTTCTTCCTTTACAAAACTCCATTTTGCTATGGAGTTCTTGATCACTGAGAAGTTGTGGTTGATGTCATTCTTGTTGCAGAATTCATCAAACTTAGCATTGTCAAATTTTGTTCAATGATCTGATCTAATGCATGCTACTTTTGATTCCATCTTCACTTGAATTTTCTTCACAAAGGAGACAAAAACTTCAAAGGTCTCATCTTTTGTTCTAAGGAATAGAGTCCAAGTGAATTTGGAATAGTCATCCAGTATCACAAAAATGTATCATTTTCCTCCCCTGCTTTGCACTCTCATAGGACCACATAGATCCATATGAAGGAGATCAAGTGGTTTTGAGGTGATGACATCCTTCTTTGGCTTGAATGAGGATTTCACATGCTTTCCTCTAGCGCAGGAATCAGAAACTTTGTGCTCTTTGAACTTTGACTTGCGCAGACCACGAACCAGGTTCTTCTGAACCAGCTTATTTAGTAGAGAGAAACTTGTATGCCCCAGCCTTCTATGCCACAGTTCAGCATCATCCTCAAATGCTTTCAAGCAGCTCAGATCACCACTCTGTAGGGACTCAAAATTAGCAACATAGATGTTCTTGTATCTTTTGGCCAGAAGTACCACTTCACAAGTTATGAGATTTGTAATTGTGCTTATCTTTGACACAAACTCCACCTTGTTTCCTTTATCACATATCTGAGAAACACTCAAGAGACTGTACTTAAGACCATTGACATAGCACACATTCTCAATTGAGTGAGTGGGTGATTTTTCAATTTTTTCAGCACCAAGAATGTAACCCTTTTTCCCATTTTAAAAGGATACACTCCCTCCTTACAGGGCTTTTAGTGAAAGAAAGTGCATGGTATTCCCAATCATGTGCTTTGAGCATCTACTGTCTATGAACCATTATTGATTGTTTCTTTCACTGTTCCCTACACACTGAAATCAAGGGTTCGATTTAGAAACCCAAGAAAGTTTGGGTCCCTTGTAATAAATAAGAGGATGAATAAGTGATCTTCTAATCCATGCAGGTAACATGTTCTTTTTATGGGTGGCGCCTGGTCCTCTCTCAGCAGTTATTTTTTCAGCAAAAACTTTATTTTTTGAAGAGACTGCACCCTGGCTTGGCAATTTTCTTTGAAATACCCATTGTTCCCATAGTAGCTATCAGGCATCGTGATGTACTTGCTATGAGGGTTATAAGGAGTTCTCTCCCTTTGAAACCATATTCCCAACCTGTTTTCACCATTGTTAACATACATGGCAGTGATAGCATTCGAGGACCAGGTCCACTTAAGAGACTTCTCAAGATCACTTTTTACTCTTTCCAATTTTTCTTGAAGCTTTCTATTTTTCTCAAGTTCAACACACAAACTGGTTTTTACAGTATTTAACTCATTTTTCAAGTTTAATATATGTCTTACTAGCCACTTCTTTTCCTTTTTCAGAATTCCCAGACCTACATTCAGTTTTGAGTTTCTCTATTATTTCCTTTAAGTCTACAATCACCACTAAGATGTCATCTCTTTCCTCCTCAATAACAACCACTTTCTCCACTAAGGCATCTTTTTCTTTACTGGAATTTTCAATGGTTTCTTTTAGGTCAACTACTACTACCATCATATCATCACTTTCGTGTTCAACACTAGTGATTCTTTCAGTTAGAACCTCCTTTTTATTTTCCAGATTACCTATGGTTTCCTTCAAATCAACCACACAAACTACCAAGTCATATCTAATTTGTTCACCACCTCCTAACTCCATAGTTAAGGCATCCTTATCATTTACAAGACTATGGTATGCCTCAATTGACACATTAGCTAATGATATGCATTTTTTAGGAGAGTATGACTTCAGATTTCTCTAAACATCCCGAAAATTTGCTTCATCATTGTTATCGTCTTCATCATCATCTGATTGAGCCATCAAAGCAAATCTTTAGTCATACTCATTTGCTTGCCATCATTGATCTGTCACCTACATCATTTTCTTCTTCAGACTTGCTGGAAGAATCTCCCCATGCTGCAAGAGCTTGCTTCACAACATTGTCAGCGGCATTCTTTCTTTTGAAGTGTTTATCAGGAACCGGGTTCCTCTTGGCTGCTTTGTCAAAGTTGTGTTTGAAGTGTTCTTGCTTCAGGAGAGGACAATCTGTGATGAAATACCCTGGCTTTCTACAATTATGACAGAGCTCACAGTTCTTTGGCTTGCTAGAACTGCCCTCTTTGGTATACCTCTATTCCTTCTAACCATTTTCTGAAATCTTCTGGTTAAGTAGTCCAGGTCACTATCCTCGCCACTTGAGTCATTGCTTTCTACCTTGAGTACCAGGCTCTTTTCCTTCTTTGGTTCTCTTCTTTCAATGTCCTTCTTCTTCTTCATTTCATAGGTTTTCAAATTCCCAACCAGCTCATCTATAGTCAGCTTCTGCAAATCCTTTGCTTCGATAATGGCATTCACTTTACTCTCCCATGAACCGAGCAAAACACAGAGAAATTTCCTCACGAGCTTGTTCCTAGGATGATTTCACCAAGCGAATGTAAATCATTTATGATGGAAGTGAATCAAATGTGCATGTCTTGAATGGATTCATCGTCCTTCATTCTGAAGAGCTCATACTTAGAGGCGAGCATGTCAATCTTAGGTTGTTTTACTTGAATAGTTCCTTCGTGTGTTGTTTGTAAAGCTTCCCATATCTTTTAGGTAGATTGGCAAGCTGAAATCCTGTTATATTCATCAGGACCTATACCACATACCAAAATTTTCTTGGCACGAAAATTTTTCTGCATAGCCTTCATGTCAGCATCGTTGTATTCTTTCCTCGTCTTAGGCACTGTCACAACAGGATCTACGACCTTTTTTGTAGGGACATAAGGACCATCACATATAATATCCCACAGCTTGGAGTCTTCAGCCATGATAAAATCATGTATCCTTGTCTTCCACCATCCATAATATTGGCTATTAAACCTGGGTGGTCTGTAGGTAGACTGACTCGCTTCGAAGTTCGATGGAGCAGTCATGAGGATCCTTTCTAGGTGTTAACCTGATAGAAAGAACCCCCTCAGCTATCAATTGATAGAATATATGAATCCACCAAACTTTATAGAGACCAGGTCCTATATAGGTTTCCACAAATAACACTAATGTAACAATTAGTAAATGGAACAAGGAACTTTTACGTGGAAAAATCCCTGCTCAATGGGATAAAAACCCACGACCTACACTAGTAAGATTTCAACTTCACTATGAGCAATCTTTAAATTACAACCTATGCAATTTAGGAATTAAACTCTTAATCACTCACTAACTTGTAATACACCTATTATAAGCCACTTTGCAATACATCTATTACAAAGACTTCAACTCATGACTAACTCTTATCATGACACAAACACTAAAAGTTTATGGTATACAAAGGGTTCCTAATTAAAGCTTCTAGATAAGAAAAGTAGGAATTACAATAGGGAACAATTATAAAGTTACAACTGAACTAAGGATATACAAGAGACTTGTTGTAAGAACTGGTCCATAGTAGTGTTGTACTTTGTTCTTGATGCACTTGAGAATTGAATGATTGATTGTTAGATGCTTAAATGAATTTTGTAAATGTTCAAGTGATGTTTTGTTGTAATGTTTATTGGTAATACCACATGGGTGATACCACTTGAATGATGTAATCACTTGGTTGGTCAAACTATGCTGCATTGTTTGCATGTACAGTGCAGGCAGTCACTTTCCAGCTGTACACAGTTGACTTCGTACTACTGTCAGGGGAACCCAAGGGGATCAGGTCCATGTGTTGATTCTTTATCTTCTGAAGTCATAGCAACTCACATTAGCTTGAATCCATTGATTAAGTTGTGTACCAAGTGTGTCAGGCTCCTTATCTAGTTCTGTGACAGTAAGTTTGTTAGATCATCAAAACATAAGGCTAATGTACTGTAAACCCATCAATTACTTACCGTTTTTATTTTTGAATGAAATTCTTTATTTTTTTTAATTCATATTTTCCTACAATTCAAATGAGAATATATACAATATTTTTTGGATTCAAGCTGTCACGCCCCGAACCTGGGGAGGCGTGGCCGGCACCCGATGCCGTAATCGGTCCGAGCATACCACTCTGTGACTATGGACTCTGTAGGGATAACCCGCATCTTATGCCGATGAGGCCATATTCTGAATCGTCTGAAAATAACATTTCTCTCATTTGTGGGGTAAACATGCCAAAAGCTCATAACCCGCATTTTATGCCGATGAGGCCATATTCTGAATCGTCTGAAAATAACATTATATATATATATATATATAATTGTGGAGGCTGACGAGGCCTTCATGAACATCTACTAATATACAAATAATACAGGATTGTCTACAAGCCTCTAGAGATAACTGAATTGTACCATGGTCGGGACAGGGCCTCGACCTACCCATCAAACCTATATATATACAATGGACTCCAAGGTCTAGACCTGGCAACTCTGAGGAAGTGGAGCTTACCAATTAAGCTGATGTTTGACTCTGTTTGCTAGGAGGGTTTGTCCAACTGTCAATGAGGACCTGCATGCATGAAATGCAGCGTCCCCGGCAAAAAGAATGTCAGTACGAAATAATGTATCGAGTATGTAAGGCAATAGGATAACTGAAAGCTGAAACTAAACTGATAATATAATAACTGAAAGTAACTGCGAGTCAAAGATAATCTGAAGATATGCTTACCTGCTGATACTGACTCAACTCTCTTAATATAGTAAGTAAAATAATTGTCCGGCCTTATAAGGCTCGGTATGTGTAATTGCTCTACCATAGTAGGCTCGCTCATAGGCGCTCGTCCATACTAGGCTCTGTATCTCGTCCATTCTAGGCTGGCTCATAGGCACTCGGCCACAGTAGGCTCGGTATATAACTCACCATCTGATCAGATGTTGCCCAATAGGGGCCTGCCCATTGGCAGACAAAAGACAAAAATAAACTGAATATGAAGTTCTGATAAAGGAGGATGTTGTAACTCATGAGACTCTAGACAATGCACATAAATTCAGGAATATGAACTTCTCTTTATGTCTCGTTATCAAACACATATAGTTACTGGATCATGCCAAAATGAAAGAAAGGTTTAGCCTTAACATACCTTGTCACAATCTTACCAATCACCAAGTTGAACTCGCCTCTTCACACCTTAATCTACAACAACGATAATAATACTATCATTATGTTACGAAAGGTACAACTATCGCACAACGAACGACGAGCTTATTTTGTATTAAAACGGGCAGCATCTCCCCTATAATCCTTACTTTCTCCAAATTCAAGATAACACCAACAACACAAGAACACAATAATAACATGTATACATTATTTTCCAGCCTAATATACACCATCAAATACTACAAAACAGCCCAACACACCCCAATCTCTTCATATACAAAACTGCCATCGTAGTAGTGTGAAACGACCCGAAAATATTTCGACGAACGACCAGCCCACAACCCTACAGTTATATGGTGTTTCTCCACACCCTTCCCTCCTCCAAAAATGCCCAAAATAGTAATAAAACACGCAGCCCAACAGTAACATAAAACAGCCCACAAAACAGTCTGTTACAAGTGAATAACTCGAACTCACGGCTTCTGATCACCATCCCGTGAGTTCTTACATGTATAGAACGACTTACCATGAATTTACAGCAGAAAAAATGGATGAAAGAAAGCATTAAACTCATCTTATTTGTTGGATAACTCAGCTCCTATCTTGGTTCTTCAAACTCTAGGTTTTACCTCCAATTAGAACTTGAAAGGGAGAGAAAATCAATTAGGGTTTGTAGGAAATATTTTGCAGAATTTTTGCAGAGCTTATGTCTGGTTTATATGACCTATTTTCAGTCTAATATACGAAGAAAATATGCCTTTAAAATGCCTCTTTGGACGACCCGAAATGGCCCCTTTTTGGTCTCTCATTTAAAGAAGTAGGTGACACACCTACTCGACATCTAGCAGCATGCACAGTCTCGCAAAAACACTCATATCTCTCTACGCCGATATTGTATTAACAAAAAGTATCATGCGTTAGAAAGTAGACTCATAGAGCTTAAATTTGATGGGTAGAATACCCCATAACTCTAAGTATATTGGGAGAAATCGCAGTTATATTTGACCCAAATTTTCAATAAAACTTATGAACGTAACTTGTGATGACTTTCATTGACTTTTGTTCCACAACTCGCTTGAATTCAAAATATAACACACGACTATCATACGACTAAATTAATTCATAACATAACTTCCTTATCATGTTAAGAATCCTAGTCTCACCCCAAAACTACATGTAATAACATTCCCAACTTGTCGACTTTCGACGAAACATTGCTTTCTTCAATTTCTTTAGCTTTTGAACCTTCCAATCCTCTTTGTACGTATTGTTCATAATCTCCAATATTTGTAACCTCCACGTTAACCTGATTAACTAACTTTGTAACTTTTCAAAGATAATTTCATTTCTGAGCTTACATCAATTGACCTATGACGTACTCTTACGTACCAAAACATGGGGTGTAATATCATTCCCCTGCTAAGATAGAGTGATACATTTGAAAAAGGCAAAATGGCCTTGTGGCCACATAAACTTGTATCAGTTTGTCAACCTGATAAACAAACTTACACATTTCTCATTTAACACCTCAACTTGATAAACGGAATATAAATAAACATGGTTGACTGTTGACTATGCTTATGTGGTAACAATGGGTTGATGTGGCCAAAGTGTGTGACAAACACGCTAATCAACCGCATTAGAATAGAATTTTGGTGGAAAAAATACTAAAAATGGGAAAGAAAACATCAATTACAATAGAAAAGATTAAAAAAGAAAAAGAAATAATTCCAAAAGAAGGAAAAAACCTACTCTGTACCCATACGCCCCTACCCAACCTTTCGTTCCCTTTCCTGATTTTTTGGTCTTTCCCCACCGACTCCATTTTCGTCCACAAATCTCACGAGAAATTTAAAAATAGCCAGATTTACCACTAGTCATTGAAAAATAGCCAAGTTTTAAAAGTCATCGAAATTTAGTCACTTTAAATCTGAGCGAAAACACTGTTCAAAATCCGGAAAAATATGTCCGCAAATTTTACGGGAGTTCCAGCATAAGTATGCTTGAATTCTCGTAAATTTTACGGAAGTTCCAGGATAACTATGCTGGAACTCCCGCAAATTCTACGGGAGTTCAAGCATAATTATGCTGTAACTCCTGCAAATTTTACGGGAGTTCCAGCAAGTATAATTGTCCAGTATAATATACTGGAGTTTGGAGCACTGGTGCTCCAGTCTCCCGCAAATTTTACAGGAGTTAGCAAAGTATACCGGTCCAGCATAATATGCTGTTGCAGCAAAATAGTGGGTATTTTTCATTGACTTGGTAAACGCTGGCTATTTTTCATTGACCAGTGTGAAAACTGGCTATACCATGATATTTTAACACAAATCTCTCCTCTCTAACCGTACCCTTCGAAAAACCACCACAACTCCATCAAATCAATCCCATGCCATCATCCTCCTGACCATCAAAAAAGATTTTTTAAGAAAAAATTCTACCACAACCACCTCTATTTTCAATCTTGACCGTTAAAAATCACCTTAAATTCAAGACCACAAGAACCTTCATCGCAGATGACTAAAAATCGACAAGCACCGCCACAAAAAATCAGAAAACGTCCATCGTCATATTTTACCATAAAAGAGGTAGGTTATGGCCTAAAACACTTCACCGGGACTATCTATCTATGTCCACCTCTCTTAGATAACACAAAAATACACTTCAAACCCTTGTCATACATCTAAAATTAAATATATAGAAAAGTAAATTTGTTCTCTGCAGATCGTTCCTTCGGCTAACTCCACCAGAAATATTTGCCATTGTTTGTTGCCGGCGTTGATAAACCCACAGATCTCATTTTTATTTATGGTAACCCTTCCCTGCGTTCTTGAAGCCATTATGCCAGATTGCCAGTTTGGACACCTCCTCAACACTATTATTGTATTCAATTTGTGGTTCTCACTGATGGTTTAAGGTTATGTCTTAGAAGGTTCATTGTTGCTATGGTGAAGAGGAAGAGATGAAATGAAAAGAAAAGAAATTAAAAATCTAGTAAATTGTGTTTTTTTAAAAAGTAGGCCCCTCATTTTACACGTCAAAGAATAAAAAACTTAGTATATAACATATCATTCATGTCACAGCGAGTGAAGACCACGTTAAATCAGAAGTGTTTATTAGTATTCAATTCATCGAGTTAAGGTGTTACAATGGAAAATGTATAAGTTTGTTTACTGAGTTCTGGTGCAATTTTAAGAGGCCAGGGGCCTTTTTGCCTCTGAAATATAAACTTCTTGAAGAAAGTTAAAGTAGTTCTTCCCTTTTATTTGCAACTGATAACTTCTACTACCAAAAGTACAAAATAGATGCTTCTCCATTATTTAGGAAAAAAGGTATGGTATTCACTTTTCAGCTAGTAAATGCCCGATTGTTATTTCAAAAATCTTAATGGATACTTATGCTTATCCCAAAAAAAAAAAGATCAAGAAAATAGATTCATCTGAGTTATTTCTTCGCATCGGAGCAATTTAGATTTGAAGGGATTAAATGAGGAATGAGAATACAGATTACAAAAATTGACAAGGCAAAGCAGAGGTGGCAATAGGCATTTTCGGACAATGTTGGAGGGGCACCTCATCCTGTGAACTCCATCTTCAAGTTCAGATATTCATCCAAGCGGCAGATCTTTTACTTCTTTCATCTCAAAAAATAATGTGACTACTTAAAAAGTCAAACAAACTTTTTCTTCAGCTATAAATTTTTCAGACATTAATAATATATTTCTACCTATAAAAACTTGTGATAAAATTCAGAACGAATATTAAAATTAACAAGGCAAAACAGAGGCGGCAATACGCATTTCGCAGGACACTGTTGGAGGGGCACCTCATCCTTACAAAATGTGATAATTCATCCAAGCGGCAGATCTTTACTTCTTTCATCTCAAAAAGAATGACATTGTTACTACTTAAAAAGCCAACAACTTTTTCTTCAGCTATAAAATTGTCACACATTATTAATATATTTCTACCTATAAAAACTTGTGATTAAAATTCAGAGCGAATATTATATGTGTTGACCCTCTATACTCCTAGCCCCGTCATTCGTATTTTATTATAGGCTCACGGCTACTTGTTTCATTTTGGGAGGAAAGAGGGAGCAAAACTTCTTAAACAGTATATATAACAAGATTTGCAGCTAAACCTTGGTGGGTCCTTTAGAACTAAGAACTCTCTTTGGAGAGAATCCATTGAAGCTAAGTACTGTAACAGTACCCACCCGGTTGGTTCTACATGGAAACCTGGCCATTTCAAATTTGGAAAAGGACGACGGATATTAAAGAAGTCTGAGAAACAGAGCTTCTTTCCGGTGGTATGACTGGTCGGAATATGGTTCTTAAAACAAAGCTTATTAATGACCCTAGTAAAGGTAAGGAGACAGTCGTGGACAGACAACCGGAACCTTAATGCTCTTGAGAATGCTCTCTCTATCTCTATTGTCAGGAATCTCTCCGTGATTGAGGTGCCTGGTCATTCTAAAACAGATCAAAATATTTGAACCATTACAAATGATGGTTCCTTTTCCTGCAAATCTGCTTGGCAACTCTTTAAGCACTCCAGAAACTTTACTAGTTCTGCTGGTAATATATATATATGGTATAAAGGGATTCCCTTCATTTCCTTCTTTATGATGAGACTAATTCACAACAGATTGCCTATTGATGAGATCAATAGAAGATTTGGATTCATTGCTCCATCTCTGTGTTCGTGTTGTAGAGCTCCCAAATCCAAAACTGTTGACCATGTTTTCCTTAGCAGCTATGGGGCATCAACTGCTTGGAATTTATTTGGCAGCTATTGTGGCTTGAACACTACCTCTGAATTGAGACAAACTCTATTCTATTGGTTGTTACCGGAGCCCAAGAATAATGTTCATTCTTTTTTTCTTCACTGCCTCCCATGATATGCTGGGAAGTTTGGAAAAGAAGATGTTCTATCAGATATGGAGATGGAAAAATTTCTTCCAAGAAACTTATTCTCCAAATTCAGAACATGAGGTGCATACTTATAAATGTCCAATTTCCATCATTACCTATCTTTGCTGATTGGAAACAATTTATCCAGACAGTGGAAAGGTGTAAACCTCTACTAAAAGTTATCCCTCTCTAATGGATAAAACCATCTGATGGATACATTAAGCTTAACATTGATGGTTGTAGCAAAGGAAACCAGGCTTAGCAGGTGGAGGATGCTTAAGAAATCAGTATGGAGATCTAATATTGACTTACTCCACCTTTTTTGGTTCCCACACTAACAATATGGCAGAAGCAAAGGCTATCCAGGTTGGCTTGAAATGGTGTATTGATTATGGATACAAGGAGGTCGAAGTTGAATCTCACTCTCTAGTCCTAATCAATGAGATAAACAAGTAAATGGATCACCTTGGCAGATTGCTCACTTGGTGGAACAAATTAGAGAGTTAAGGCAGGACGGCAATTACGTTTTCATACTGCTATTGCACGGCTGACCTGCTAGTTAACTGGAGTATCTATAAGAAAGACTTCTACCTTTGTAACGACCCGGCCCGTCGTTTTGAGTATTTTAGACTTGTTCCCCTATTTATTGCCTCCTCTACGTTATATTGTGGTTATGTGACTTGTCCGGGTAGTTGGTTTTGTTTCGAGTGAGTTTCGGAGTGAATTGGGACACTTAGTCCCAAAGTTGGAAGCTTAAGTTGAAAGAGTTGACCGGAGTTTGACTTTTGTGTAGACGAATCTGGAATGGAGTTTTGATGATTCCGATAGTTCCATATGGTGATTTTGGACTTAGGAATGTGTTCGGATATTGATTTGGAGGTCTGTAGGTCGTTTTGGCTTGAATTGGGGACAGTTAAAAAGTTGAAGGTTTGGAAGATTAAGAAGTTTGACCGAGAGTTGACTTTATTATATCGGGTCCGGATTTTTGTTCTAGGAGTTGGAATAGGTCTGTTGTGTCATTTATGACTTGTGCGCAAAATTTGGGGTCAATTGGAGTTTATTTGGTATGAATCAATATTAGTTTTGGAAGTTTAATGTTCATGGATTCAATAGGTTTGAATTAGGTTGCAATTCGTAGATTTGATGTTGTGGGATGTGATTTTAGGCCTCGAGTAGGTCCGTTATGTGATTTGGAACTTAATGGTATGTTTAGGAGAGGTCTCGGGGGCCCCGAATGTGATTCGGATTGAATCCGGACTTGGAAGAATTTCTGTCCAACTGAGGTTCTTGTGCAATCGCACTGCGCACTTTGGGTCGCAGGTGCGACACCGCAAAAGCGGCCTATGAGCCGCAGAAACGAGTTTGGGGCTAGGCGAGCTGTGTTTGCAGATGCGGTTGTTTTCTGCAGAAGCGGCTTGGGTCCGCAGAAGTCCAAGCGCAGATAAGCACAACCATCCGCAGAAGCGATCCTCCTGGGCTTAATGAAAAGCCGCACCTGCGAAGGATTTTTCACAAGGAGCCGCAGAAGCGGCTGTTGGTCCGCAGAAGCGGAATAATTTGGCAGGAAAGGGCTGGACCGAGGGTTTTGTTCCATTTTCATCTTTTAAGTTGGAGAGCTCGATTTTGGGCGATTTTGGAAACGATTTTCAAGGAGTTGATCGAGTAAGTGTGTTTTACCAGGATAAGATATATTCATGAATCCATCATTGTTTTTAGAATTTAATTAGTGTTTTGAGTTAAAAAAAATTGAGGAATTTTGTGAAAACTTTCTAAACCAAAAATTGAGGATTTGAAGATTGATTTGAGGTCGGAATTGGATAATTTTAGTATGGTTGGCCTCGTTATAAATGGGTATTCGGATTTTGTAAATTTGGTCAGGTTCCGAGACGCGGGCCCAGGGTTGACTTTTTGATTTTCTTTAACGATTGCAACTTTATTATCCGGAATAGTTTCATATGGTTTGTATTTATGGTATAAAGTTATTTTGGCTAGATTCGAGCAGTCCGGAGTTGGATATTCGCGAAAAAGGCTTATTAGTGGATTGAGTTAGCTTGTTTGAGGTTAAGTATCTTGCCTAACTTTGTGCGAGGGACCTACCCCTTAGGAATTGGGATTGATTGTGCTATTTGTGTTATGTGAAAGCAGTGTACACAAAGTGACGAGTGGGTACAAAGGTTATATGTGGTGTTTGACTGATTTAGGTTATTTAGACTCTTTCCACGCCTTTAATCGAATTGTCATTACAAGCTATATCTCTCATAATTAATCAACTCTTACATGTTAATCTATCCTACATGCTTTATTTTACATATTTAACACTTGTTTTATCTCTTACTTGTCGTTTTGCCCTTATATGCTTAGTTGAAGTTATTGCCTTCCTTACTGCCTTGTTACATCTGCTATTGTTGAATAACTCGTATTTGAAATTGTTATTTCGTGAAGTATTTTCTTGTTAATTTATTGGTGTTTCTGGAAGCCTGTATCACATTGAGGTGAAGTTGTTAACTATTGAGATACCTTTCCTGTTGAACAATTTATATTCATTTTGTTATTGTTGAGATTCTTGTGCACATTGTGGTTGAGCCGTGGGCTATTTGTTGTGGAAACATATGATATTGTTGATTCTTTTGGCAAGTTGTGGCATTTGGGCACTTGAGATGCGAGTTGTGATATGTTGTTGTATTGATACGCATGCGGTGACATAAGGCTAGGGGTTGATATGCGTGCGGTGAGATAAGGTGGGCTTGATACGCGTATTGCTAGTAGGGGAACTACTTAAAGTCATGCGGTGTGATAAGGTGGGCTAAAACGCGGGTAGCTATTTCAGGAAAATGATTTTCAAGACTAAATGTAAGGCTCCCGCAGTGATACAAGGAAAGCTTGTGATTGTAATTGTAAAATGAGATTACGAGGCGGTACCTCGATTATGATTCTTGTTGTTATATCTCATTTACCTCACTTGTATTTGTCCGCATTGTTTTCTTGATGTTCTTATGAAGTGTTCCTTTCTTGTTGCCTTTATTGCTTCAAATTAAGTTGTACCTTATCTTGTTGTATTTCTTTACTGCCTCATTTTCCTCGTTTCCATTATTAGAATGTACTATACTTGTTCAGCTTCTTTTCTTATCCTAGCAGGTATCTTGACCTGGCCTCGTCACAACTCTACCGAGGTTAGGCTTGATACTTATTGGGTACCGTTTTGGTGTATTCATACTACTTTTCTGCACATTTTTGTGCAGATCCAGGTACCTCAACCCAGGCTAGGCAGCAATTAGTAGAGCATTTAGTTCGGAGACTTCAAGGTATTCTGTCTGGCGTTCACATGCCTCGGAGTCACCCCCTGTCCTTGTTTTTCTACTGCTTACTCTTTATTTAGACAGTGACGTATTAGGGATTTTATGGTATATTCGTGTAGAGCTTATGGCTCAGTCTCACCAGATTTTGGGAGTTATTGTCAGCGATATTGTCGAGTTCTATTATGATAGCTAGATGGTTTAAGTTTGAAGCTCTATTGTTATTTCCGCTATTTCTCCATGCATGTTAGGCTTACCTAGTCTTAGAGACTAGGTGGCTGACACTTTACCTGTGAAGGTGAGAGCTACTTTGAAGAATGGCAAAGACCAATTAGTCAACTTCAGAATTAGGACTAGAAAGAAGTTTTTTGATGTTTAACCTTTCAAATAGTTGGTTCTTTATATATCAGAAGGATTGGATGCCTTCCCCAAAATTTTACTTTGGAGCACTTTATCTTTCTTAATTCACTGGAATGTGCTCTCCCTCTCTTGATTCAGGAGTCATTTAGATATGATTTTCCAACTCCTTTTGTAATGATCCATTTGAGTTTTAATATACAGGTTGAGGTCATGCCAAACCTCTCACCATAATGGTGACATTAAGTTTTTAAAAAAAAAAATGACAGTGGCCAGAAACTATTTAAACTAATTTATTTTCCATCCAAATCGAGATCAAATAAATAAATCAGCATACAGTAAACAATTGAGCCTGAGGTACATGCTGCACATGAACGGACCCCCACCACCCCACCACACCGGGTTATTCCTAGTTCCTACTCTTTGCAACAAATCCCTCAGAAAATTCCCTCAGTTCGCAGAAACAGCTTAATAAGAAAACATTGTGTTGCTGAGACACGACCGATGATGAACAGGGAACACAAATGTGATACAATCGGAAAAGCTTTTACTACTAACAACCTGGTATATTACACTTACCATGAACTTTTTTGCCTATATGTACAAGCTGAAGAGTGAGTTGACTGAAGATACAGAAACATCAAACTGGAACAGGATCCAGCATTCTCTAACTCGCATCTCGGAAGGAACGATCAAGCACGTATCATCTAGATATTAGAGAGACAATCAGCAAGCAAAACAAAGAATAGGCTTTCAACATAGTATATCGGCGAATAATCAATTTTGCATCGAGAGACACTTTAAACAGCTTAAAAACTGTGTTAGGCACTAGTTTAGATAGGTAACAGTAACCTCCTAATCAACTAAAAAGATGCTAAATATGAACATACAGATACTTGTCTGTGTCATTTCTTGCTCTCACTGAACACCAGTGAAGCATTGATGTGCTAGTGATTTATCATTCCAACTTGTCAACTGGTACGCTTCTACCATAACTTGCTGTAACCAACAAGATTACCAGAGATACAGGAGGATTTGCTCAGTGTTGTCAAAGGCGCGCTTAAGCCCTGAAGCGAGGCTCAAAACACGTTGAGCGCTTCGCCTCGCTTTGTGGGCGCTTTAGTGTCGCATCAAAGCTCTAACGCATACTTTTCCTTGCCAATGAATGTAATCCTGAAATGACGACCTTAAACAACTGATATTTCAATGAATTTTTTTTTCAATTTCTTTGTCCATATATTTGTTATTCATGCTTATTGTGAGAAGGAACGGGAGAAAATATGATATATTGATATTGTGTGTCTAATGCAATACAAGATGTGCTAATTTATAGCTACTCTATACAAAGGGCATACTACACCTATTCCAATGTGGGACAACTACATATCTATATCTAACACTCCCCCTCAAGCCGGAGCATACAAATCATATGTACCGAGCTTGTTACATATATAACCAATGAGAGGACCGGTGAGGGACTTGGTGAAAATGTCTGCAAGTTGATCATTCGACCTCATAAACTTCGTAGTAATATCTCCTGAAAGTATCTTCTCTCTTACGAAGTGACAATCAATCTCAATATGTTTAGTTCTCTCGTGAAACACCGGATTTGATGCAATGTGAATGGCAGCTTGATTGTCGCACACAAGTTCCATCTAAATAATTTCACCAAATTTCAACTCCTTGAGCAATTGTTTGGTCCAGACTAGTTCACATGTTGCCATAGTCATTGCTCGATATTCTGCTTCTGCACTAAACCGACTGACCGAGCAACTACATTCTGTTTCTTGCTTTTCCAGGACACCAAATTTCCTCCTACTAAAACACAATATCCAGACGTAGAACGTCTATCAGAAGGTGATCCTGCCCAATCAGCATCTAAGTACCCAACGATCTGCTCATGACCTCGATCCTCAAACAGTAATCCTTTTCCTGGAGCCGATTTTATATACCGGATAATGCGAACGACTGCATCCCAATGACTATCACAGGGAGAATTCATAAACTGACTTACAACACTCACAGGATAAGAAATGTCGGGTCTAGTCACTGTGAGATAATTTAATTTCCTGGGCCTATAGCTTGCAGGATCACTAAGCGGCTCCGCCTGTCCTGGCAAAAGTTTAGAATTCGGATCCATCGGAATGTCAACAGGTCTGCAACCTATCATCTTTGTCTCCTCAAGAATGTCTAAAGCATATTTCCTTTGAGAAATAACAATACCTGAGCTAGATTGAGCAACCTCAATACCTAGAAAGTACTTCAATCTGCCTAGATCTTTCGTTTGAAAATGCTGGAAGAGATGCTTCTTCAGATTAGTAATACCATCCTGATCATTGCCAGTAATAACAATATCATCAACATAGACTACCAGATAAATACATAGACTTGAAGCAGAGTGCCGATAAAACACAGAGTGGTCTGCTTCACTACGAGTCATGCCAAACTCCTGGATAACTGTGCTGAACTTACCAAACCACGCTCGAGGAGACTGCTTAAGACCATAAAGTGACCGTGACCGACGCAAGCGACATACAAGGCTACGAGACTCCCCCTGAGCAACAAAACCAGGTGGTTGCTCTATATAACCTCATCCTCAAGATCACCGTGAAGAAAGGCACTCTTAATGTCCAGCTGATAGAGGGGCCAATGACGAACCGCAGCCATGGATAGAAAAAGACGGACTGACGCCACTTTAGCCACAGGAAAGAAGGTATCACTATAATCGAGCCCAAATATCTGAGTATATCCTTTGGCAACAAGACGGGCCTTGAGTCAATCAATCTGGCCATCGGGACCAACTTTGACTGCATAAACCCAAAGACAACCAACAGTAGATTTACCTGAAGGAAGAGGAACAAGCTCCCAAGTATCACTTGTATGTAAAGCAGACATCTCGTCACTCATAGCATGTCGCCATCCTGGATGAGACAACGTTTCACCTGTAAACTTAGGGATGGAAACCGAGGACAAAGAAAATATAAAAGCATAATGGGGAGATGACAGACGATGATAACTCAAACCAACGTAATGAGGATTAGGGTTAAGTGTGGTCCGTATACCTTTTCGAAGTGCAACCGGTGTACTAGGGGCAGAGTCCGCAGTAGGAGCAGGGTCAGGTGCAGGATGAGAACCAGTTGGGCCTGATGTAGGGCGCAGGCGACGATGATAAGTCGAGTGGTGTTCCTGTGACTGGGGAACTAGGAGGAACAACACTAGACTCCTCAATGGTTAGTATGGGTGAAACCTCTGTGTTCGAAGGTGGAGGAGGAGCTATAGGAAACTCCTCAAAGGTCGGTATAGGTAAGACCTCAGATATATCATAGTGGCCAGCAGAAGCAAAGAAAGGTTTAGACTCAAAAAATGTGACGTCAGCTGACATAAGGTACCTATGAAGATCAGGTGAATAACAACAATATCCCTTCTGAACACGAGAATAGCCAAGGAAGACACACTTGAGAGCACAAGGAGCTAACTTATCTTTTCCAGGGGCTAAGTTATGAACAAAACACGTGCTCCCAAAAACACGAGGTGGAAGAGGGTATAAGGCTGACTGGGGAAACAATACTGAATGCGGAATCTGATCCTTGATGGGAGATGAAGGCATCCTATTAATCAAATAACAAGCTGTGAGAACTG
>MU737067.1:89875-130204 GCA_026770625.1 Nicotiana glauca | reverse complement strand
AGTGGATTAGGTCCGGAGGATCGGTAACTAGACATGTTGTGGAAGGACTGAGTGAATTAAGATAGTAAAGGCCTTCTGATTCACGTCTTGTACCAATTGTCTGTCCCGTACTGCGGTCCTACATAATAAAAGATTCATCAGTAAAATATACCACAATGGAGGGCACGAGTCAAACGACTAACAGATGCAATACTAAAAGGACAACCAGGGACATAAAGAACGAAATCTAAGGTGATAGATGATAATGGGTTAGCTTGTCCAACTCCTTGTGCCTTAGTTTGACATCCATTGGCTAAAGTAACAGTGGGAAGAGACTGTGAATACACAATTTTCGACAAAAGTGATTTATTATCAGAGATGTGATCAGAAGCGCCCGAGTCCATGACCCATGGTCCAAGAGTACTAGACTGGAAATACAAGCAAAAGAATTACCAGCAACAGGAGTATCAGTCTGGGCAACTGAGGCTACTTGTGGAGATGTCTGCTTACTTGCTCGATACTGAAGGAGCTCACTATATTCTTCTTTAGATACAAAAAAATCTTGGTTACCTGTAGTCTTGGTCTGAGCAACGTAAGCATTTTTGGGTGGACGACCATGTAAGGAATAGCACATTTCACGAGTGTGTCCAAGTTTGTGACAATAAGAACACTTGGGTCTAGATCTCCCAAAACGACCTCGTCCTCCTCTGTTCTCCATAGTTTGAGATGCCCGGACATCCACTGTCTGCGATGCGAGAACAGAGGAATCAAGTATTTGTGATGAGATTGGTGGGTGACTTGGTGCTGCATCAAGGCGAAGTAATCGAGAGAATAATTCATCAACTGTGGGAACAGTCGGACTAGCCAAAATCTGGTCTCGCACTGAATCAAGATCATTAGGAAGTCCAGCGAGTGTAAGAACCAGAAACATCTTTTGTCGCTGCTCTTATTGCTTTGCCACGCTAGCAGAAACTGGCATTAATGTCTCAAATTCCTCCATGACTGCTTGTACTTGACCCAAGTAAGTAGACATATATAATTCTTGCTTCTTTAAGTTTGTCATCTGTGATATCACATCATAGAAGTGAGATATGTCATTAGTGTATAAGGTACGAGCCTTTGTCCAAACCAAATAACATGTCTGGAATGGACGAAACAAAGGCATCAACTTGGAATCAATAGAATGCCACAAGATGCTACATAATTGAGCATCAATCTTTGCCCAAAGCGCTATCGCCTTTTCATCTCCTTCACTAGACTGTTTAATTAGATGATCTTGAACACCTTGATCTTTACACCACAACTCGACAGATGAAGCCCTAAGTAGTTTGAACCTCCAATTAACGGTTCCGAAGTAATCATAACACTAGAGCTTCCAGAACTCATGTTTTTAGATCCAAAAGCATCAATTCCCAAAGACATCATTGCAAATTATTACCAAATTAGAGAAATAATCAAATGTAATCCACTGAAACAGAGCAAGGAACAGTGAAACAGAATAAGGAAATATTGTAGCTGTCGGAATAGTACTGTAGCTGCCGGAAAAATTCAAAGTGGCCGGAATGAAATAAAAACAGTAGGGGTAGAATCGGAATTACCAGATGACCCAACTGTTCTTAAGAAACGTTAATGGCCGGAAGTCCACTTTTGAAATCACTATTCACGCCGGAAAAATATAAAAGTTGTCGGAATTTGGTGTAACCTGGATGGGTAGGCTCGGAATTGCAAGGGGAACAATTTGTTCTGAAGAGTCGTAGCCAAAAAATTGCCGGAAGGTGGCCCACGCGATGTCGAAACTTTGCCGGAAAATTTTCTACAGGTGGCGAGTGGCGGCGCGTGAAGGGTATTCTGACGAAGATTTTTTTATGGGTTGGTCGCCGGAGCCCGATCTACTTTGTGGCGGTGTTGGTTTTTGCACAACACTGACGAAAAGTGGATTGCCGGAAAAAGACTTCCGGTCAACTGATTTTCATTCCTGGAGTCGCTGGAATTTCTGCACAGCGATAAATCTCTCACGATTGCTCTGATACCATGTGAGAAGGAACGGGAGAAAATATGATATATTGATATTGTGTGTCTAATGCAATACAAGATGTGCTAATTATAGCTACTCTATACAAAGGGCATACTACACCTATTCCAATGTGGGACAACTACATATCTATATCTAACACTTATAATGATTAGTCTTGGACTACTATGCATATTTTTACTTTTCCTCCCGTTGCGCCTTTTTTCATCAAAGCTCATGCTTTATTTGCGCTTTGCGCTTAAAGCCCTAACGCATCTTAGAGCTTTTTTGCGCTTTTCGCCTTTGATAACACTGGATTTGCTTCGGGTGCTTCCTCACAATTCATCATCCCTTCCCTTAGCACACCTCAAAAAGAAATGGAAAAAAGAAAAGAAGAATCCCAAATGAATCAGCTGCTAAAGGAACCCACCTTCCCCTCCTGAAAAGGTAAAAAGAATAAATCTCATAGCAAACACAACATGATAGTTTAGAAATCTCTCTCTTGCAAATACAACTTCCAATTCCTCTCTGCAGTGCAGGTTGGTGCAACTGTACCATCCAAAGCTAGGTGAAGCAATTCTCTCTACAGACTTCAAGATTTAACAGATGGTACATGACAGATTGCATTGATCAAGACATTGGAGCTGGCACGGAAGCTAGTGAAGCCCAGAGGAAGATTATGCCGGTTGTGGCAACAATATAGCTACCCGTACTTCTAACTTTTACTTGAGGTTTTGTTAAGATAAGGTCCTCAGAAGCATGTTTCATATTTAATTAAGAGAATATCTATTCTTTTAACAAGTATTAGATTAGATAAATCATGTTTCAAGTAAAGTGAAGGGGAAATGAAAAGCAAAGATTATGGGCCTGCACATTTTCTATTAGTTAATTAATGGGTTTCAAGCTATGATTTCTAGACACTGAACCAATAATGATTCCAAGGACAAGGAAGAACACATATCCTACCAACAATGAAAGGAAGGAAAGACAAGTAAAACAATAGAAGCCATTAGTATTGACCCAATAACTGAAATAGAAGGATGGCTTACCATCCGTGGGGCACTTCTCCCATGTAGTGTCTTTGTTGCATCTGAAAAGGCTTTTGCAGCTTCAGCATCAACTTCATGAGCTTCAGCGTCCCTAGCAGCCTCCTCAGCTTCAGCTATGGCTGCTTCTGCTTCAGCAACAGCTTGTGCAGCAGCAGCTGCAGCCTCTCGAGGTGTCATGTTCCTCATTTTATTAGCTATCTCTAAATCTATCTGAGATGTACTAAGCATGTCCATATGATCCCAATCAACCTTGGAGAAGATCCTCTGCCTGCTATCCAAGAATGGACTGGACAGGTTTCTTCTTCTGTCAGATGGTGTCGATGTGGGTGCTACTCTATACTTGCGCTTTATCTATAAAAGACAATCTATTCAGGGTATTATGATCAACCGGGAATGTAAAAAATTACCATGCATACAAACACGTGAATCCAATCATCATTTCTGATTGCATTCACAGTCACACCCTACGCCTAGGGTGGGCTGAGCAATGACACAGATGTCAAGCACACAAAATAAAAATCACCTTGATAAGTTTCCCAGTTGCAGTTAAATACTTCAGTTTCCCCGACAGCAGCCTTATAAAGTTTGGAGGGGCCCAGTATTGGTCCTAAAAGATAGAAATAGCATAAAATTAAGTAGAATAGACTGACAGATACAACCAAAATTCTGGCTTTTGCTAGGAACTAAGATCAAGCAATCATGACATTTATGCATTGACTAAGATTTGTAACATGTAACCCAAAAAAAAAAAGATTCTTTGGGAGAGGGTGCATAAGCCAACAGATCATTGAGAACCTGATCAGTAAAGCCACTAAGTTGGGGTTGAACTCTTAGCATAGGGAATCAAGATCATACTTTGAGAAAAGAGATATTAGCATAGCAGTATCAGATCTATATTAGACTCATGTAACCTCATGATCTGCATATACTAAAGCAGACACCCTCTTGAACATACATATACTAACCAGAATTCTTCATGCCGCCATCAGGGTGCATTAATCCATAATATTTCATTGAGGACCTGTTTAGCAGAGCCTAGTGCCTTGTTATATGGAATCAAGATCACACATTAAAAAAAAAATTAATGTGGCACTATCAGAACTATGTGCACTCAAGCAATCTAATATTCTGTATATTTCCAACTAGATGCTACATTAGGACTCAAATGTACTGTGCTTTTGTCATTCTAGTCTGTTGTTACCAACAGTCAGATCTTAAAATTAATAAAAACAAAAACAACAGTAAAATAGAAAACTTTCTTACACAAATAACAAACAAGGAATTTAAGAGGGAAAGCACTAAGTTTGATGATACTGACGTTTACGAAGCCACATAATTGAAATATACAAGCATCACAGATTGCAAACATCATCATAATGTTGCTATTGCCAAAACAAGCAACACCACAATCAGTCCTTTATGGGTCTTTGAAAAATAAGTAAGATTTCCAAGCATGATAATTAATGAATGGTACTCTAGATTATATCTAGTTACTTCTTTTATAAGAAAGAACATAATAAGAAGACAAATACCTCTATGTATGCAGCTATTGTAGTCTTGTTGGAACCACCTGGCTCCTTCAAGCTGCTTATAGCCTCCATTATAAGATTATCCAACCTATAATATTATTAATGCAGCAACTATGAGGGATAATCATCCTTCCGAAGTAAGAAAATAAGAATAATATGTGACCCCACCAAGAGAGGTAATAATATTTCATCCTGACTAAAGAAAAGGAAATTCAATGATCTTCTGGTAAAGATCGAAACAGAGGTCCCGTACCAACTTTACCTTCCAAATGCCCAAAACTAATAAATATAGAAGTATCACATGCATGTAATGAAAAAAGCAAAGCCTTTTTGGTTGCCAGACATTTTTGTTTGGCAAAGAAAACAAAATATCATTACAGAAATCATAAAGAAACATTTCAAAAAATACTTTAGGAAACAAATTGTTCTCCAAAAATGTTTTTTGAAAATATTTCTAAAAAGCATCTCCAAGAAATATTTCTAACAAAACATCCAAATGCCACCTAGGAACAATAGAACATACATAAATCAGCAAGCAACTATATCCATAAGCACAAAAAGAACTCGGACAAAGAGTTATGCTGCAACAATCAACGAGCAGCACTTGACCTTATCATAGATTTTCTTGAACCATGTATCTGTGGAGAACCGCTAGAAGTAGTGGCTGCTTGCGCTTCAGCAGCTTCCTCATCACTTTCAGCTGTGGTCGTATCAGCCACAGGACTCCCATCCTGTCTAGGGGCCTGTTTCGTCCTTTTGACAGCTAACCTTGCTTGCTCTCGAGAACTCCAACCGTTTGCCATCACCGTCATGTTCCTCCACTTGTCCTGAACAGCATCAACAAAGATAAATAGGCATATTAACACCATATGCATAGATAAGAAACAAAAGATAAACTACTAAACTACATAGACATCATCTGCCTCAAATAACATCTAAACTTCCTCTGCACAGAACATTATTATTTAATGGAAAAGTTATGGTAGTAATCTCTACCTTAAGATCTACATTTGAACGCAGACACAATACTCCACTAAATTCTGGATCCTTGAGAATCGTGCGCCATTTACCTGGCCCATGCTTAAGTATCCCCGCTTTAAGAGCAGCTTCTTCTTCTGAAGTCCACTTCTGTTTAGGTGCACCCATCAAAAATCTGAGGAAACTGAGGAACAACCTACTCACAGAACACATAACAACATATCAACAAACCACCCAAAGAGGATAAATTGCACCATATATAGACGGTTTATCGGCATTATGCATCTGGAAAGCTAAATAAGCTTGAATAATCAACATGAAAACAATAAAACGGCTTCATTTGGAGAAAAGCAGATAAGTATATAGTTAAATGTAATAAACAAAAAATTTATGAGGATGCCATTCATTGCTGAGATGCATAGAATGAAACCAGAATATAAGTCCACATAAAGTTACATGCAATGGCATTAGAGAAGTACATATTCGATTAATTCATGTCTGTCAAACTTGTCTGCTATTTTATCTTCCAAAGGCATTGGAGAAGTACGCATTAGACTAATTTGTGTATATAACACTTGTTTGCCATCTTCCAATTGCATTAGAGAAGTACGCATTAGACTAATTCATTTTTGTAAAACTTGTTTACTATTCGAAGTCCATGCACAAGATATGACTCATGAACCACTACCAACAAACACTGGAATAAGGCATGATACATTCACTTTAAAGAACCTCAAAAACAAGCAAGCACTTTCCAGGAAAAACTGAAAAACAAATCCTTACAACAAAGACCTACCTCCTTAAAATCATTTATCTGAAAAAAGATCTAACTCCTAAAAGTCCAAGTGATATATCAAAACTAACCCTCTTTTCTTCATGTGCATTTTCTAAATACCTCAATCTAATTCCTAGTTTCTGGACATGCCAAATCGGAGAAGTTTTAAACGCACAAGCACAAAGGCAAACAAATACAATATATACACATACAAAGCAAAAAGGTAATGAACTTGGGAGCAGCATATCAAATAGAACTTGGGCGCAAGAATTTTAACTAATTTGGGATTGAGGCATTGTTCAGTGATCAGACAGAGTCCTTCCGAGGCGGAATTCTCGACAGACTGAACAAAGCTAAATTTACTGAGCTGTTGATATCAAGCGTAAATATTTAACGGAAAGCTAGTTCATGAAGATAAATCGATCGAGTAAAATCAAATTGCGGGTTCTAGTTACAATCATTGATTGTGAATTATAAAGGAGCATAAATTAGAATGAGGATGTTAGCCTTAAATCGAATTTGTATAAGATCACAATTCACAAAACCGAAGCCCTAGTTTCGTGCAATAGGTTGGGAATTTGTTAGAATAGATTCAAATTGAAATAATAGGGATGGAAGGAGATTGGGAAGAAGAGCAGTGAGAGATGGAGATTCACCAGAAACGATCGGCGATTAAAGGCTAAGAATTTGAAAATGTCTCTTTTAGTTTTCCCTTTTTAGCAACAATGGTGTGACTTGGAAGAAGCCGGAATTAACAAGGTAGTAATAGATAAATTTAATTGATAGATGTAGAATTGAATGTTGTCTCCACGCCCACAGTAACTATAGCCCACGCGCTTACTACCTGGCCAAAAGTCCAAGCTTAAGGGACGCTTTGGACAGGTTTCGCTAGCATAGGGCATGCATACCATGGCCTATATATATGTGTCCATTGTATAAAACATTAGAGGCAGATCATTTTGCCTATGTTTTCTAACTTTCTTTTTCATTTTCTCTCTTCTTTAGTGTCACGGGCCTGATTTTTGTCCGTCAAAACCAGCATGTGCAGCAGCCAAGTTTCGCACTTGTATTGGAGACTAGTGAGTGAGTTATGGTAGTTTGGTCATTCCCCACTTACATTAAAAGAGTCGGTTATGTACTCTCTTAGTAGATAGATATTTTGTATTTATACCAATGAACAGAGATTGAGAAATACAATTTGAGTTCCTCTTTTCTCCTCTTCACCCCTTCTCAATTCACATCTCAATTCTTATCAATGGATGAAATCACAGATTCCGTCATGGTATCAGAGCGACCGGTTCTGGATTAGAGCAGAGGATTTCGAGATTGATTAGGAAACCATAGTTGAACTTCGAATTCTAGGGTTTCAACAACCATGGGAGAATCAATTGGAAATCTTTAATTGATCACAATCATCCACTTTTCTTACAGGCTACAGACGTTACTGGTATAGTGTTGGTTGATATCAAGATTACAAACGCAGAAAATTATGCTCTATGGAGTCGCTCGATGCGTCAAGTGCTACTAGTTAAAAACAAGATAGGGTTCATTGATGGAACCTACTTGAAGAGCTCCTACTAAGGAGATTTGGCAAACCAGTGGGAACGATGCAACGTTGTGGTGCTGATCGCGGCGGACTCAACCTTAGGAAAAGTGGGCACTAAGACTTTTACCCAATAGTGATATCGGGCCAATTTCCACAGGGAGCTTGGAATGGAGTCGAGTATTTGTTTGGTCTAGAAATATGTTTTAGCTCCTAATTGTACTTCTAACATTTTTGGGGTTTTTGTGATTATCAACTACAATTTAACAACTACTAATTAAAACTAAGTTATGCTATGATATTAATTCTAGGTTGTATGCAAGATAGAGAAAGGCATTAGGGTCGTGGCATCTACCTAGGTGGTCAACTAACGGGTAGAGATTCCTAATACAAGAATGATGATTATGGGGCTTATGCTATAACCGTTGCACGATTGCACTCACGCTCACACCTCTCGGTAGAGAGAGTGATTTTGCCCAATTGACTCTCTCGAGACCAATTGGGTAGGCCAATATGCCCAAGCAACTTAGGGTTCAAGTTGGGTAATTACTCTCTCGAGGTTTAACCCGTTAATTGGGAGTACCATTCTCATGGGTCCATCCCAATTCCTTGTTGGGTCAATTTTGGGGTCATAGACACTCTTTCTCAAGAAGCGTCATGACCCACTAAGCTAGACTTAGTGTTTGCAACCACCAAATCTTAATTAAATCATAAAATTAATCCAAATAGCAAACACCCAACATCATTTAAGCATTAAACAATCACACCCATTAATTAACCATACTAGGGTTGAGCCACAACCCTAGCTAATGGGTTTAGCTAGACATAATAGAAACAGAAATTGAAGAAATAGTAGATAAAATCGACATATTAATTAACTACAATGTTAATCTACAAGAATCCACGATAAAGCAAGATGAAATTGCCCAAAATAGGCTAAAACTTGAGTCTCACGAGTGCAGCAGCTATCTGATATCTAATATCTAACCTAAAAAAGCAAAATGTTCTATTTATAGTACACAAAAAAAACTGGACAAAAATACCCTACGGGGCTGGCGCAGACCGCGCAGAAATGCAGCGCGGCCGCATAGGGGTCTTGGTCTTCAATTCTCTCTTCTGAAGCTGGGGGCGCGGACCGCGCAAAAAAGGTAGTGCGACCGCACTGGCTGAAGAACGCGGACCGCGCATAAATGGGGCGCGGCCGCATGGAGAACTTGGCAAAATGACCACTATCTGAACAACTATCCACGCGGACCGCACTGTTTTGGTGCGCTGTCGCGTGGGCAGACCTGGCAAAAATATCGAGTCTCTGAACATCATCCACGCGGACCGCACTGTTATGGTGCGCGGCCGCATGGGTTTGCCTTTGCATTCTCTGGTCTCTGAACCTCCTCAGGCACGGACCGCATCAGGATGAGCGCAGACCACGCATGTCACAACTGAAATGCCCAATCTCTGAACTTCCAGCGCGGCCGCGTGGCAAAGCAGTGCGGTCCGCGCTGGGTCTCTTTGTTCCCTACTTCACTTGACTTTCTCACTTGGCAGATTTCACTCCGTTTCGAGTCGATCTTTGACATTTGTCATCTTGTCACTCAAAGCTGCAATCAAGCACAACTTGTAAGCATTTTGGGACTAATTTATGGCAATTCACGCACAAAGCTTAGGCAAGAATGTGTATAAAACGTGTTAAAATCATAGTTATCAACTCTCCCAAACTTAAACCTTTGCTTGTCCTCAAGCAAATAAAATAAGACCTACCTCTCATAGGAAAACAACCAAGTAATTCCTGCCTATCCTAAAGTAACCTCAACAAGCATCAATTGGGACTAACAATTGCCCTCAATGCGAATGCATCATTAACACATTTAAGCTTTGAAAACCTGTGGATCAAGTGTGACACAAGAGCATCAAGAGTTGACACATATTCATCAAAGAACTTTTCTCAACTACTTTGGTTATTGTGGAGCCCAAACTCGCACATCCTTAAATTTCCCTAAGTGAAACTCACCTTTTAGAGTATTGACACACAAACCGAGGTGGATGGATTCTCACTCATCTCTATCAAAGAAAAGGCCATAAGTCTGGCTCTAAGTACCATATGCTTGCCCCTTATGTAAGTATCCACTAATGTAGGCTTCCCTCAACTCAAGATCATATAGGGCTTTTGAGGAGTCATTGTGAAGGCTTTTGGGTAAAGGTAGGACATGTTTTTGTTCAATTAGGTTCAATCTTCCCTTAAGCACTTCTTTTGATTCATTTTGGCATACTTTCTTGACTCAGTTGAGTATTTCACTTCTTTCAAGAGGTTAGAGAGACACATTTTCACTCTTTCTTTTGCAATTCAAACCTTTCTCCTTTTGTCTACTTTTTTCGCACCTTTTTCACTTTTTGTTGTCCTTGAATTCCTTTTTTGGTTATTATTCACTTTTGTCTTTCTTTTTGTCTTTTTCTCTTTTTCATTGCCTTCCTTTTCTTTTGCTTTTGTGCCTTTTTACCACATTGATGCCTTTCTTGTCTCTCCTCCCCCCAAACTTAGACATTTGCCATTACTCAAGGGAAGATTTGGGTACCAAGAGAGGGTCTCATTGAGAACAAGTATAGGCTTGTAGCTTTGTTTCATGAAAGAAGAAGGTTTAAGGCTCAAAAGGGGTGAACTAGGGATCATTTCATTGGTAGGTCATGGAAATTGTTCAAATTTGGCAGTTTGGATCAAGGAGGGCCTATAATCACTTCTCAAGTCAAGTTTCACCTATGATTTCGCCTCAACAAACATTCAGGGCAAGTTCTAGACCATCGGCTCGGTACTTAGGCTCACAATTCAAATTCTCACCAAACACACTCAAGGATTACTAAAGACAGAGTCAAGGGCCCACAACAACCTTAGTTACGATTCAAGCACACAATGGCCCAAAATGACCACATGATGATTGTTTGGTCAACACAAGAGTCTCAAGGCCATGACTTTCACCATCCTAAACACAACATCATGTCTTTTACCATGGGATCAAAGGCAAATGTGTTAGGCCCAAGTGAAGCTTTGCCTGAGGTACCCTTAACTACAAAACTTGAATCAAAAAAGAAAAATCAAAAACGGACTCAAACCCTTAAGAAGGTTGTCACACCATCTATCATTGGGAAGAACCACCCGGTTCACACAACACTCTACCCTTGGAAAGAACCGTAGCATTAAGAAAACCAAGGGCTTATTGCAAACGCCAAAACAAAACACAAAGGTTGTGAGCCTAACTTTGCAACTAAAATGAAAAAATTTAACGAAAATAGAAAACCAAGAAAATCAAAATGAAAAACCAAATGAATGTGTAAAAAAGGGAAGTAGAATATACAACTGGGGGTAATGAATATATACATAAAGTTGAAAAACATCTAAAATAAAAAGTTATATACAAACCATCTATCAACTACAAATGTGCTAAAAGTAAAGAGAATATATACAGTCATCCCAAATGCCAATCAAAATAGTAGGGCGTACCCCCACGAATAAAAGCTGACATTGGAAGTAAGCATAAATGACAAGAAAGGATATAGAGTGGCCCCTCAAGCCTAATCTGTCGCCATGTGCTGATCAGTGGGCCCCTGGTCCTTTGTACTGGCGGGAACCTCAGATCAGTCCCCGACCTGCTGTTGCTCTACTGCTGGGACATGGGCCGGATCAATGACCGGCTGAACCACTGGTGGAGCACTGGAGGTACCCTCCTGAACCTGTGCCGCCTCTATCATAACTCCCTCAGTGCTAGGGAGTTTCCTCTTCTTCCTCGGCTGCCTGGGAGCCTCCTCCTGCTGTGGCTGAGCTTCTGCTGGATCTACAGTTGGGTCCCCAAGTAGTAAGCCAAGTGGCATCTGATCCGCCAAGAGCTTATCCACATCCTCTCTCAACTTCGTCACTGACTCCTTTGAAGCCTTTTGCTTCCTCAACTTCTTGTGCTCCCGAGCCAGTTTATTCAATGCTTTGCTGTGTGCCCCAACTGCCTTAGTCAAGTCATCCGTCGTCGCCATCATCTTTTCCTTGTTGGCCAGGATCTTCTTCAATGTTTCCTCAATGGAAGGAGGAATCTCTACCGTGGCAGGAGCTGACTGTGCTTGAACGACAATGGCCAAGTTGAACAACTTGGATATCGCAGCTGACATCCAGTTGTTCAAACTGGCTAAAGACTGAGTGAGCTGGTGGGTAGTGAACCGGTGAGTCTTCGATGAAGGGACAACCGGGTCCGCTGAAGTAAATGTACCAGCAACAGAAGAAGGACCCGGGGGCAATGTCTCACCGGTAGCAGGGATGGTGTAAGGCTCAGTGGAATGCTCAATAATCGCTGGTGCCTCAGACTGGCCAGGTGCGGTGGAAGTGGATGCCTGATTCTTTTTGGACCTCTTTGGGTTGTCGGGACCCAACTGACTGTACCATGAGTAGGGGGCTACTGGATCTACCTTGACATCAAACCGCTTTTTCTTCACTTTCAATTCTCTAAAGTACAGGAAAGAGTGTTCGGGAAGGGATAGTTTGTGCTGGTCTCCTGTTCGACCGTAGAAATCACCCTCGAAATAATGTTGCCCACATTGAGAGAAAACCCGGCCATAATAGATGCCACTAGAACAGCACGGGCAATAGGAACTGTGTGATCATGGGTGGAGGGATCAAGCCTACTACACACGAAAGTCAACCAACCCTTGGCTTCAAAACTGAACGTGATTCTCAGAATCTTCTCCCCTACTTTCAACCAGACTGGGATAATGCCTGGGGCTGCCAAGTGCTGGGCCAACCAAGGATGAACCTCTTCTTTCATTGCCAACTTTTCTAAGTATTGGGTTTCGTCCTCTTCGTTGAACCCCAAAAATTCTTTCAGTGACTTCCCATCAAACATCACCAATTTGTCCTGCACTTTTGTCGCCTTTGAGTCCTTCACCACATGATGAACATTACAGTAAAATTCTTTCACCATATGTTCATTGGCGACTATACAACGTTCCTTGAAGAAACTCCAACCCTCTCTATTACGGAATTGTGCTTGCATATGTAGGTTGAGAGGAACAAGATTAGAGTCAATAAATTGCCTCTCCGGAATCAATTTTCTTTTGGGCCACCACTCTCTAAATTTGTGGAAGGCTATTTCACTTATGAATCTGTCAGCCCAGGTTTTCGGTTGTCTGGTTTGCTCCGCTACCCCGACTTGTGGTTCACCCCCCTCACCATATCCTCCACTCTCTCCCGATAATGAAGTCGTGGGGGAGGTGGAGTATTGCTCTTCATCTCCAGCTACGGACTCATCAGACGAGTCTGAAATAACATTGACTGGTTTCTTGGAGGTGGGTGCAGGGTCAGGTGAAGGAGTACCACGCAGCTGAAATGATGTAGACATGTAAGTGGGGGCAGATTCTGAAGTGATGTCCCGGGATGGTGCATACTCACTCCTCGTAGAGTGTGAGGCCGCTCAATCAGCTTCCCGTATCAGCTTACAGGTCCTTTTTATGCTCTCTCGAACCTGGGAGTGAGTTTAACCACCCGCTTTCCTTTTCCCCCTCGGGAGGAACCACCTTTCCCGAGTTGTTTTTGTCCTTTTCCACCACGTTTGCTAACCATGATCTGCAAAGAATACAAGTCTAACATTGTTAGTTTAAGCATATGCAGTGAATTAGATGATATAGTTGAGTTAAAGTTGCAGACACAGTGAAGCAGAAAGAGAGGCGCGGACTGCGCAAAAGAGTCACGCGGTCGCGCGGACCACGTGAACCTGGAGCGCTGACCGCGCTTGAGAGGTTCCAGTTACACCCCTCTCTGAACTTACCAACGCGGTCTGCACTGTTTTGGACCGCGACCGCATTGGTTCAGTGCGGACCACGCTTGTCAATGACTCCAAACACACACACTCTGAACTTTATCAGTACGGTCCGCACTGATTAGGACTGCAGTCGCGCTGGGCAAGTGCGGACCACGCAAAAATTCTACACGGATCGCATAGATTAGACTTAGCACACAACAAAGAGACGGCGCAGACCGCGCAGAAAGAACGCGCAGCCGCGCAGGGCTGATAATTAACTGAGTTGGGAATTTTCATTAAAGTCCAATTTTTGTTCAAATTATGGGTTCTAATTGTCCTTACTCACTTACTAATCATGAATTCATGTCCATTGTTTAACATAAACACACAAAATCTAACCTAACAATTTAAACTAAGAAGAAGTAGAAGAAAATAAGAAGTTATACTAATAGGAAGCAAATAAAATAATCAAAAATTAAACTATGAATGAGATTAGTGAGGAGTGTTACCAGGGATTGTGAAAATTTAACTACTTGAAGCAATCTTGATGAACAGTGAAAATTCAGAGCTCAGGTAGAAGATTGGCGAAAAGGTTAAAATGAAGCTTAAGGTTCCTATTTATAGAAAACACCGTGGGGCCCATCACCTACCTACTAGCGGGCCACGCAGAAATGGTCACGGGCCGTGCAGAAATAGTCGTGGGCCGCGCAGAAATGGTCGCGGACCGCGCTGGATTTCCAGCCTTCTCAATTGAGTGAACAGCCCACGCGAACCGCACTATTTTGTCACGCGGCCGCGTGAGAAACTTCAGAGAGCATGTAACTTGGGCCTTTCCTGCGCGGACCGCACAAAAACGTCACACGGACTGCGCAGCTAACTTCAGAGACCCAGATCTCCATTGCACCAGCCTATGCGGACCGTACTGTTTTGCTGTGCGGCCGTGTAGGCAAACTTCAGAGACCTGGCATTTTTTTACTTTTGTCCTGCACTGGTTCAACATTATCCATGCAACATCTCACAAACCATGAGTTTAAAAATCCTAATCTACAACAGAAAACAAAAAGAAAGAAAAAGACATGGGCCTCCCAAGAAGCGCCTGATTTAACGTCGCGGCACGACGCATGTTACCATCAAAGTCACTTCAAATGAATGAGTGCCACCACGTGGCTATCATCAAACTTTCCCAAATAGTGCTTGACACAATGCCCATTGACCCGGAACACTTCACCATTCTTATTTTTGAGATCAATGGCACCAAATGGAGTTACACCAACTACTTCAAATGGACCGCTCCACTTAGATTTTAGCTTGCCCGAAAATAACCTCAACCGGGAGTTGAAAAGAAGAACCATGTCACCAACTTTGAATTCCTTCCCTCGGGCATACTTGTCGTGAAGGTACTTCATCTTGTCCTTGTACAAGGACGATCTAGAATAGGCATGAAATCTGAATTCGTCTAGCTTATTAAGTTGCTCAACCCGGATATTCGCAGCGACATCCCATTCTAAGTTTAACTTTTTCAAGGCCCACATAGCGTTATGCTCTAGTTCCACCGGGAGATGGCAAGCCTTACTAAACACCAACCGATATGGAGACATACCAATCGGAGTCTTATAAGCCATCCGATAAGCCCACAGGGCGTCGTCCAACTTCTTTGACCAATCGGTCCTATTAGCATTCACTGTTTTGGACAAAATACTCTTACTTTCCCGATTTGAAACATCCATTTGACCGCTTGCTTGTGGATGATAGGGGGTAGTCACCTTGTGGTTTACTCCATATTTAGTAAGCAAAGAGTCAAAGGCCTTGTTGCAAAAATGGGACCCCCTATCACTAATGATAGTACGAGGGGTTCCAAACCTACTGAAGATATTCCTTTTCAAAAATGCCACGACACTCCGGGCTTCATTGTTGGAAAGAGTCACGACTTCAACCCACTTTGACACATAGTCCACCGCCACGAGAATATATGTGTTCCCATAAGAGCTTACAAACGGGACCATGAAATCACTGCCTCAAACATCAAAAATATCTACCTCGAGGATTGTATGGAGAGGCATATCATCTCTTTTTGAAATCCGACCTGCTCTTTGGCATGCATCACATTTCTTTACCAAGTCGCTCGCATCTTGAAACAAAGTCGGTCAGTAGAAATCGTAACTTAAAACCTTTGACGCTGTCCTCACTCCCCCATGATGACCACCATAAGGAGAAGAGTGGCAAGCCTCCAATATGTTTATTTGCTCAGTTTCCAGCACACATCTTCGTATTACCCCGTCAGTACATATTTTAAACAAATACGGCTCATCCTAATAGAAATATAAGCTATCCCGCTTGAGTTTCTTCCTTTGGTTGGAAGAGAGCTCACACGGGACATTATCGGTCACTAAGAAATTGGCGATATCCGCAAACCAAGGTATTTCACCCATAGAAATTGAAAGAAGTTGCTCATCGGGGAAAGCATCATTTATCTCAACACCATTGCTCGGTCTCCCTTCTTCCTCTAGCCGGGACAAATGATCCGCGACTTGATTCTCACTTCCTTTTCTATCCACAATCTCTAGATCAAACTCCTGAAGGAGGAGTACCAATCTCATCAACCTTGCCTTTGAATCTTTCTTTGTCATCAAGTACCTGAGGGCTGCATGGTCCGTATGTATGATCACCTTCGCCAACATAAGATAAGGGCAAAATTTCTCCATCGCGAACACAATAGCCAAGAGCTCCTTTTCCATCACCGTGTAGTTTCTTTGGGCCTCATTCATTGTCTTGCTAGCATAATGCACGGGATGAAACATTTTGTTGATTCTTTGGCCAAGCACCGCACCAACCGCTACATCACTGGCATCACACATAAGTTCAAAAGGCAATTCCCTATTGGGCGTGGTGATGATGGGAGTTATGGTCAATTTGTGTTTCAACAACTCAAAGGATTCCATACACCTCTCGTCAAAGACGAACTTTACATCCTTTTCCAACAATTTACAAAGCGGGTTCACAATTCTTGAAAAATCTTTAATGAATCGCCGGTAGAAACCGGTGTGACCCAAAAAACTCCTCACCCTTTTACAGAAGTAGGGGGAGGAAGTCTTGAGATCACCTCAATTTTCACCTTATCGACTTCAATTCCATGTATTTGAGACTTTGTGACCCAACACAATACCCTCTTGCACCATGAAGTGACATTTTTTCCAGTTTAGTACAAGATTGGTTTCTTCACATCTTTTCAACACCTTGTCCAAGTTCACTAGGTATTCTTCAAATGAGTCCCCCACCATGCTAAAATCGTCCATGAAGACCTCCAGAATATCCTCCACCATGTCGGTGAAGATTGCCATCATCCATCTTTGGAAGGTCGCTGGAGCATTACAGAGTCCAAATGGCATTCTTGAGAAAGCAAATGTGCCATACGGACATGTAAAGGTTGTCTTCTCCTGATCCTCTGGGGCAATGAGAATTTGATTATACCCCGAGTATCCTTCAAGGAAACAATAATAAGCCCGGCCCGCTAAACGATCAAGCATTTGGTCCAAGAAAGGCAAAGGGAAATGAACTTTTCTCATGACCTTGTTGAGCTTTCTATAATCCATGCACACTATCCAACCCGTGACCGTACAGGTAGGAATCAACTCATTGTTGGCATTGGTGATGACCGTCATACCACCCTTCTTTGCCACACATTGGACCGGAGAGGTCCATGAACTATCCGAGATTGGGTAGACTACACCGGCATCCAACCACTTGATGACCTCTTTCTTGACCACCTCTTGCATAGCTTCATTTAGTCTTCTTTGATGTTCAAGAGATGGCCTTGAATCTTCCTCCAAAATGATCTTGTGCATGCAAAAAGCGGGGCTTGTACCCCGAATATCCGCTAACGTCCATCCAATCGCCCGCTTGCGCTTTTGTAGAACCGCCAAAGTGGTGTTAACCTACATGTTAGTTAAGCAATATGAAAGAATAACAGGCAAGGTGAAATTAGGACCCAAGTATTCATACCTGAGGTGAGGAGGAAGTGGTTTCAACTCCAACACCGGCAGCTCCTCAATAGATGGCTTTGTTGGGGGAGTTTTACGATTCTCAAGGTCCAATGATAACTTCCTAGGCTCATAAAAGTACGAGCACATACCATGCAAAGCATTTACACATTCAATTCTCCCGGCATCCTCATCAGCCTCCATGTTTAAAAGCACCGCTTCAAGTGGATCTTCAACATTGATCATTGCGCTTGTTTCATCCATTATCACCGCTGTGACAGTGTCAATAAACGAGCACACCTCGGTGCTATTTGGTTGCCTCATAGACTTGCACACATGGAACACCACCTTTTCATCACCAACTCGGAAGGTCAATTCTCCCGCCTCGACATCAACCAAAGCCTTCCCCGTTGCTAGGAAAGGTCTTCCGAGGATAATTGGGACTTCAAAGTCCACCTCATAATCTAGTATCATGAAGTCGGCCGGCAAGATGAATTTATCAACACGAACAAGGACATCATCGATTATATCCAAAGGCCGCTTCATTGACCTATCCGCCATTTGGAGCCTCATTGAAGTCGGGCGAGGTTGCCTGATTCCCAAAGTTTTGAAAACTAAATATGGCATTAAGTTGATACTCGCCCCCAAGTCACAAAGGGCTTTTGCAAAATCGGCGCTTCCAATAGTGCATGGGATAGTGAATGCATCGGGGTCCTCAAGTTTAGGAGCCATGGAGTGTACAATTGCGCTCACTTGATGGGTCATCTTGATTGTCTCACACTTCATTGATCGCTTCTTTGTAACCAAATTCTTCATGAATTTCGCATACCCCGGCATTTGCTCGAGTGCCTCCACCAAAGGCACATTGATAGTCAAACTCTTCATCATCTCAATGAATTTATTAAATTGGTTATCACCCTTTTGCTTGGCCAGTCGTTAAGGGTAGGGCGGAGGTGGCCTAGGCAGGGGTGCCTTGTCTTTGGGCACCTCCAGCTCAGGCATATCTATCACATGTTCCCTAGACGGGTTCACGTTCTCTTTTGTCTCCTCCTCAACCTCATAAATGCCAATTCACACATCATTTATCGCACTTGGTTCCACTACATCACCAACCCCCGTAGGCATATCATCATCATGCAACTCATCTTCATCTACCATGACTTGATTCTCTCTTGAGGCATGCACATCACCGCCTCGTCCACTTTGCGTGGTCACCGCCGTCACATGGTTTTTGTGCCCACCCTTAGGGTTTACTACCGTGTCACTTGGTAGAGCACCCTTTGGGCGAGTGTTTAAGGATTGTGAAATTTGACCAAGTTGCACCTCCAAGTTACGGATGGAAGTGTTGTGTGAAGCCAATTGCGCATCGGAGTCTTGGTTCTTCTTCATCATTTGTTCAAACATAACCTCAATTCTCCTAAATTCATTGCCCGAAGAACTAGACCCTTGAGATTGAAACAGTGGTGGGTTGTTCGGTTGTTGAAACATCGGAGGCCTTTGAAAGCCTTGACCCCGATTACCTTGACCACCATTGTTGTTCCACCCTCCTTGACCATTGTTGTTGTTCCAATTGTTATTATTGTTTCCGTTCCAATTGCCACCATTGTTACCTTGATTCCCCCCAACTGTTGTTTTGGTTATTCCCATTCCAATTTCCACCACCTAGTTGATGATTATTGTTATTCCAATTTCTACCTCCTTGTTGATTGCCCCAATTCCCTTGGGATCGCCATTGTTGATTGCCTTGGTTTCCTCTATTTCCTTGGTAGTTGTTGACATATTGACAATCCTCACTTTGATCATTATAGCACTCGTTTGAATAACCATCACCATCATCATAGTTGTCACAATTCCCTTGAGGTTGTTGCCCTATTTGCCTTCTTTTCAACATATTCACTCCTTCCATGACATTGACTTGGCGCGAGTTTTGAACTTGTTGCAATTGCGCCTTCGCCAATTGGTTCGTTATTGTTGTAAGTTCGGAAATAGCTTGGCCATGATCATGTAACTCCTTATGCAAATGTATGACATTAGGATCACCTTGAGGAACGTTTGCCCGGCTTTGCCGCACCGAAGAAGTATCGGCCATTTCATCTAACACATCACAAGCTTCATCGTACGGGAGCTTCATAAAATTTCCACCCGCCAATTGGTTCACAATACATTGATTAGTTGTGTTGATGCCCCTATAGAACGTTTGTTGAATCATCACATTATTCATATCATTATTTGAACACTCTTTGACCATAGTTCTAAAGCTCACCCATATTTCATGCAAAGGTTCCGTTGGCTCTGTTTGAAAGCCAAAATCTCATCACGGAGCACCGCCATGTGACTTGGAGAAAAGAAATTGACAATGAACTTGTCCGCCAATTCATCCCACGTGTGATGGAATGATTTGGAAGCCTTTCTAACCAATCCAATGCTTTACCCCGAAGAGAAAACGGGAAAAGCCTCAATCTCAAAGCATCCTCGGACACATTGGTTTGTTTACTCCCCCAACAAATATCTACGAACCCCTTCAAGTACTTGTATGCATTTTGGTCAGGGGCGCCCATAAAGTACCCTCTTTGCTTGAGAAGTGTCAACATAACATTGGTGATTTGAAAATTCCCCGCCCGGATTCGGGGAGGAACTATGGCACTCGGAAGGACCCTTGGAGCTACTCTTGGTGGAGGTGGAGGAGTGTCTGGGATTTGATCATTAGCATTGGCATATCTATATCTCCGTGGTACTTGAGGTACCGGAAGCTCATCTTGCTCAACATCTTCAACCTCCTCCGCGACCACATTGTCAAGAGGGACATTTCCGTTTAGAGCCATGTGTACCTGATGGATCGACACAAATATCGTTAGTAAAAAGAAGGAAAGAGAAGCAAAACACAAAACTAGATACGCAAATAGTCAACACCGTAAGCTCCCCGGCAACGGCGCCAAAAAGTGATCGCGGCGGACTCAACCTTAAGAAGAGGGGCGCTAAGACTTTTACCCAATAGTGGTATCGGGGTCAATTTCCATAGGGAGCTTGGAATGGAGTCGAGTATTTGTTTGGTCCAGAAATGCATTTTAGCTCTTAATTGTACTTCTAACATTCTTGGGGTTTTTGTGATTATCAACTACAATTTAACAACTACTAATTAAAGCTAAGTTATGCTAAGATATTAATTCTAGGTTGCATGCAAGATAGAGATAGGCACTAGGGTCGTGGCATTTGTCACACCTCCTTTTTCCGCTACTACACCCCGCGAAGTGTATAATAAAAGGATTTTTTTCAATTAAAGGACAATCGAAACGGGATTCGTTTATTAAGAGATTCAGAGTTGCCACTTGGGAGATTTATGGTGTCCTAAGTCACCGATTTGAATCCCGAATCAAGGAAAAGGTTTGACTCTGTATTTACAGTCGCGAACCAGAAATACGGGTAAGGAATTCTGTTAACCCGGGAGAAGGGGTTAGGCACTCCCGAGTTTCGTGATTCCAGCACGGTCGCTCAACTTCTATATTTAGATATAATCTGATTTTAATACATGTTAAACTTATAGTGCACTTTTAGAATTATTTACCATTTTCAGTCAATTTTTAAAAAAGTGAACGTTGTTTAAAAATATATTTTCGGATCATGTCACATGAAATGCACCCGGATCCTTGACACATTCTTATTCAACGTTTTAGGATTTGGATTTGGGTCGCATGAATTGCACACCCGTGTTTAAGAAGGTAAAATTATTAGAAGCGCGCCTAAAGCGACTAACGGGTTATTATCTTTGGGGAGGACCGTGAAATTTGCTAACCGGCCCATCCCGAAATCTAAATATTTTAATAAAGTAATTAAAGAGGGCCACGCATTTTGTGATTTTATTTGGCGCAGCGCACCTCAATTTGTCTTAAAGGCCAACCTAAAAGAACTACAATTTTCTATTAAAGGTTGTCTCTAAAAGGGCCCTAATTGATTAACATCATTAATTACTATTATTAGAAAACCTTTCGCGGAATTCGAGCTTCAAACTCAGGTCCACACTTGAACAAGAGGAAAACCTCCTAACTCAAATATGCTACCTATCTTAGAAGGCCCAAAACTCGTAGTATTGTTGAGAAAAGAATGATCGAAGTTACGTGAACGCATATTCCAAATTAATTTAGAATCATGGTCATATTACGCAAACGTGTACGCAACCACAATCGTGTTTTAAAGCGCCTAAATCCAAAACTATGTCCCCAAACAAAATTACGTCTTTCTAATGTATCATCATGTAAACTAATAGAACGATAAAAAACAAATTAATGAAAAACAAAAATTTTGAGCAATCATGAGGAATTGAAAAGATAAACGAACTAGAAGTTCTAATTATTGCATACAGTGAATTAACAAAATTTCTAATAAAATCAAAACCCTAAACAAAATAAATACTCCAGCACTAAAATTCTTGTTCTCGTGATTCTTACGAAACAAAGCCATAGCACGTTGCTGCACTTCATCGGGAATATTCCATACAAACAAATTCACATTTTTTGACTCCTCAAACAAGGAACAAAAATCGAGATCAGAAATATCATTTCTAATGCATCATTCACGATTTACTATTTTGGTACAACCTGAGTTCGTTCAACACATATTAATAAAGCAACCTCAAACATGCTTAATCTAAATCATAGATATCAGTAGCCAAACAAGATAACCAAATACATGATACGGCCATCAAAACACCAGATTTTCATTCGTCAACTCAAGCTAGGGTAATTACAAGGCGTAGAACTTACCAGAGATATTCAAGCAATAGAAGCAACAGAACGAACTTGAAAGGAAGAAAATAAAAGCCACTAAAATTTAAGCTTCAATAGTAACCGGAAATGGACGCCTCGAACGGCAAATTCGAACCGCGACAAACTCGAATCAATCAAACTCCATAATTGAGAATCAAAACCGAAGTTGTAGAGAGGGAATAGAAATATTGTTGTGTGATTTCTTCTTTTTCTGAAACGTTTTCTTCGAATTGAAAGAGATGAGGGACCCGTCGCTACTCTTCTCTAAGTTTGACAGAGTGACGATGGAGGAGGGTCTCTCTCTTTTGGCGTCTTTTTTTGTTCAAAAACCTCCCCAAGAAGGAGATCTCCTTTAGTGTTATGCGGCTCCTCTGTATTTTTGGGTGTGTAGGTGTTTTTAATGTGGAGGGGGGTCTTGTGTGGGGGAAGGTCTTTTGGGGGGAAAATATTTTTTGGTGGAATGTCTTTTGGGGGGAAAATATTTTTTGGTGGAAGGTCTTTTGGGGGAAAAATATTTTTGGGGGAAGGTCTCATATGGGGAAAAGTCTTTTGGGGGGAAATATTTTTTGGGGGAAGATCTCATGTGAGGGAAGGTTCTTCCAATTCTTCTTTTTTATTTCCAATTTTCTTTTTATATTTTTTTATTAAAAGAAATCCGAGAATTAAAAATCCTAAAAAAATATATATAAAATTATACTAATTATAAAGTTACTTAATCCTAAATTAAAAGAGAAAAATCAATAAATGGAAAGGTGTAAAACTGAAGCATTTTTTTGTGATTTTTAATTTTTATAAAACAAGTAACTATCGATTAATCCTAAAAATATAAAAGTAAGGCCTAAATGCCATGCGTGATATTTTTGGTAATTTTATGACTTAAACGTGCACAAGATAAAAATTCTACAAAATCCTATAAAATGATAAATAATTAGAAAAAATCTATTTTCTTGAAATTTTTAGGAGTATCTCGTATAGGGCAAAAATCACGTGCTTACAATTGCCCCTCTTTGCTCGGAAATATGAAGAGTTTTCGGGCAAAGATAAAGTGAGCAATATGAGAGATTTTTGCCCATTTGAAACTTCACGAGAAGCATTTTTTGAAAGAGTGTGACCGAACCTTGCTTTAGAGGTTGCCTACATATCCTTGGCTATAAAGGAATCAGGTCATGTGTAGTTCAGAAAGGTTTGGTAGCTGGGACTACCAGGAGCTGTGATTTCACTGCTGTTGCTGCTGTTGCTGCTCGCTACCTCCTTATTCCACCGCGTTGAAACAAAAAAGAAGCTAGCCTACGCTATGATCTATGAATTACAAAAAGGTCCTATCTATGTCTTCAAACTTGCTCTTGTGTTGCCTTGAACTTGTATTCTTCCGACAGAATCCTTGTTATTGACTTGCATTGTGATCGGAGATGTTTTGCCATTACTCCGAGTGATGCTTGACTGCTGAAATTTGAAATATATGCCTCTATTCTCCAGGCGGGCTCCTGACTGCTGACGCTTGCAAAGTATTCCCTTGTACTCCAGGTGGGCTCTTGACTGCAATGCTTGAAAAATATTCCCTTGTTCTCCAGGTGGGCTCCTGACTGAAACAAAATAGATAAACAAAGAAAATTTTCTGCCCCAGTCTGGTGGCTGGGCACATCATGTTAAATATTAAAAATTAAAAGTTAAAAATTTGAATTATACTTCCCTTGTTCTCCAGGTGAGCGCCTGATTGTTGAACTTGAAATGTATTCCCTTGTTCTCCAAGTGGGCTCCTGATTGCTGAACTTGAAAAGTATTCCCTTGTTCTCCAGGTGGGCTCCTGACTGCAACAAAATAAACAAACAAAGAAAATTTTCTGCCCAAGTCTGGTGGCTGGGTACAGCATGTTATCAAATATTAAAAATTGAAAGCTGAAATCTGAATTGTACTTCCCTTGTTCTCCAGATGGGCGCCTGACTGTTGAAACTTGAAAAGTATTCCCTTGTTCTCCAGGGGGCTCCTGACTGCAACAAAGTAGACAAACAAAGAAAAATTTTATTGCCCCAGTTTGGTGGCTGGGTAAAGCATGTTATCAAATATTAAAAATTGAAAGCTAAAATCTAAATTGTACTTCCCTTGTTCTCCAGGTGGGCGCCTGACTGCTGAAACTTGAAAAGTATTTTCTTGTTCTCCAGGTGGGCTCCTGATTGCTGAACTTGAAAAGTATTCCCTTGTTTTCTAGGTGGGCTCCTGACTATAACAAAATAGACAAACAAAGAAAATTTTTCTGCCTCAGTTTGGTGGCTGGGCAGACTTGTGAGTTGTTACCTAAGCTATTGATGCGATGGTGAGAGCAAAACTAAAAACTTGATTGGCATGTACGTCCCTGTGAGTAAAACTATTTGATTAAGATTTTTATCCTAGGAGAAAATTCATCAGACTAGGTTTTCTATTATCTGAGGAGAAAGATTCATCAGACTAAGATGCAGACCCTAGGAGATAAGTCATCGGACTAGGTATTCTATCTTAGGAGAATGATTCATCAGACTAAGATTGTGATCCTAGAAGAAACTTCATCAGACTAGGTCTTTGTTATCTTAGGAGAAAGATTCATCAAACTAAGATTTTGACTCTAGGAGAAGATTCATCATACTAGGTCTTTTATTATTTTAGGAGAAGATTCATCAGACTAGGTCTTTTGTTATCTTAGGAGAAAGATTCATCAGACTAGGTCTTTTGTTATCTTAGGAGAAAGATTCATCAGACTAAGATTTTGACTCTAGGAGAAGATTCATCATACTAGGTCTTTTGTTATTTTAGGAGAAAGATTCATCAGACTTAGATTTTGACTCTAGGAGAAGATTCATTAGACTAGGTCTTTTGTTATCTTAGGAGAAAGATTCGTCAGACTAAGATTTAGATTTGGAGAAAAATCCATCAAACTAGGCCTTTTATCCTAGGAGGAAAAATGTGAAAGCAATGGCAGCATTTTGTGCACACTAACAAGACAGGCAAGAGCAAAGATTCGAGAAACTTCCCTTTTGTCGGCTCTCCTCTTCTTCCCTTTTCTTTTTTTCTTTTCTTCTCTTTTTCTTCCAACTTTCTTGCACTGCTTTGTTCCAGTTTCAAACAAAGAAAACCTGTGAGTTTAAACTGTGGTGGTTAGTTTGTGGCCTTGAACTTCGAGGGCGGCCTGATATCCTCCATTTGTTGCTTTGCATGAACTGTCACCTCCCAACCTTTATGTCTCATACGAATCCCAAAGCAGGACACTTGTCGCCCCCTTATTGCGCATGCTGTTCTTTCTTGACTTAACCCTGGCCTCGGCCTTAAGGTCTATTGCTGTGACGACCCGACCCGTCGTCTTATGAGTTACCACCCCGTTTTCCCCACAATATGCTTCTCTATGTTTCAATATCAGTATTTGAGGTGATCGGGTAGAGTTGGATTGGTTTTAGATGGAAATGAGACACTTAACCTCTTAAAGAGAAGCTTATTTTGAAAAAGTAAACCGGAAGTTGACTATTTAGTTAGAGGGCTCGGATGTGAATTCCGGTGATTTTGTTAGCTTCGGGGGATGATTTGTGACTTAGGAGCGCGATCGGAATTGAATTTGGAAGTTTTAGAAGAACTTAGGCTTGAATTCGATGTAATTTGATGGTCTTGGCGTTGTTTGATGCATTTTGATGATTGGAACAAGTTTGTATGATGTTTTAGGAGGTGTTGGTATTTTTGGTTGAGGTCCCGGGGGCCTCGGGGTTATTTCGGATGGTTAACATGAGCTTTTAAAGTTGGAAAATTTCATATTAGACGAAAGTTGCAAATGAGTGCGCACAAGACCTCAATTTGGACGACCATATATCCCGTTATTTAAGGATTTGGGTGATTCACAACCTATCAAATTAAAGCTCTTTGAGTCTAGTTTCCAACTCAAGAAACCGTTCGTCATTTGGAGGTGTATACAGGAAGTTATGACCATTTTACTGGTCAGGTGTCACTCGCGCGAACAGTGCGCGAACTTTGCGAAAGTTCGCGCATTTTTGCTGAGTATTCTGCCCCGACGCGCGAACAACGCGCGAACTATGCGAAAGTTCACGCGCCTGGAATGTTTTTAAGTACCTAAGGACGGGAAATGGCAGTTGAGTCATTTCTCAAGCCTAGGGCTTCCCCAACACCCCCAATTCGACCAAGGCATCCAATTTCACTCCTAAGGTAAGCTTTTAAGTGTGTTTTCATGGTGATTTCACTTCTCAATCACTAGTTACAACATGATTTTGATTGGATTTCATAAGATTTCTTCAAAATCTCAAGAACACCCCAAAGTTGTCTTTCAAGATTTGGTCTACAAGAGGTAAACCTACACCTTAGACTTACATATATGGAGTTATTATGGAATTATGAGCATGAATCATGTATTACAACTTATGGTATAGTGATTGGAGACCATAAATTCCCAATTTAAATGCATGAACACGGTAGGGATTTAAATGTGTATATTTGATGGAATTTTGTTGGTTTGGGTGTGAATGGTTGATCACACACGTGATGTTAGGAGTATAAATTGCTAAAGAATGATAGTGAGATGAATTGTTGGTTAATGGTGATAGTTGGAGGAACCAATACTATAGTCATGAGGTGTAAATATCTATGCCTACAAGATGTTTGATAATAGGCCTAAATGGCATAAGTTATGGGATTTATTACTAATATTGGCCCTATTGAATGTTGTATTGTAGATTGAAGTTACATAACTGTATTGGATCATTGTAGTATCATTAAGGGGCGAATTTCAGATATGTATGGCTAAAACCCCATCTTTTAGAAATCGAGCTTCATCGATGTTTGTGTGATTTTTGGTCAGATTCGACGCACGAGGAGGCTAATTTGAGAGGCAAGGGCATAGCGAGCTAGACATTGGGCCGACTAGAGGTGAGTAATACTTGTAAATGATATCCTGAGGGTTTGAAACCCCGGAATTGCACATCATAGTGCTGTATTGAGGTGACTTGCATACCGGATATGAGCGTGGGGTAGAGCACCGTTGTGGATTGTGACTTGGTCTGTCCCGGTTGTTGATTTTTCCGTGTATTTGACTGAAACTACTTGTATCATCATACTATGGGCTGACTGCCATGATTGGGCTTCGTGCCAACTATGTGAATCCTTCGGAGATTGATACTACTATTTTAGCATATCTTGCATATCATTTGGTTTCACTCCAAGGTTTTAAATATTGTTTTGCAAACTCAGCCATATTTATAAGTTTTGAAAACTCAAACGATATTTTAAATGATATTTCGGGCTGAGAACTACTGTTTTATAAATGCCCAAGGGGCTTATGATGATTTTCTGGAATGAACATGGATCGGGCTGCGCGCCGCAGCAGTATTATATTGATTATGGGTGGATCGGGTTGCGCCGCAGCAGTGTTACATTGATATTGAAGCCGAGTGCCTAGATGATTATACTGATATTGATATGAGGCTGAGAGCCCAGATGTGATGCCACGAGATGGCTTGTTATTGCGCTTGGGCTGTAGGAGTCCCTCCGGAGTCTGTACACACCCCTAGTGAGCACCGTCGACGATAAATAAATAGAGCGGGCTGTACATCACAACGGGTACTAGAGTGTACCGTCATATGCATTGTATTGCACTCATGCATTTGTTCTTATTTTGTAATGTTGTCATGACATTCATCACTCATATCATTGGCATCTGTGCTACTTCTTGCACTATTTACCAGACACCCTGGTGTTATTTGTTAATGGAGTGTTGTGCCCGAGAGGCTGATGTTGTACTTTGTGAGTTGGAAGTGAGCCCGAGAGGCTGATATTGTACTTTCTGAGTTGGAAGTGAGCCCACGGGGCTGATACTGTTCTGAGAGGTTGATAATGAGCCCGAGGGGCAGATTTCTGATTATTCCCTACTTGTTGAAATTATTTTCACAATTGTTGAAAAGGAATATTTTCAAAAGAGATTTTTACTGAGCCCAGATGTTTTATAAAGGATTTTCACGATTTTACTGTTTCTCAGCAAAAAGGGTTGTACTGTTCTATATAGCATGATGGAGTGACTTACGTGATTTATTACTTTCAACTATTATTTACTTTTATTACTCACTGAGTTGGAGTACTCACTTTACTCCCTGCACCTCGCGTGCAGTTGCAGGTATTGTTCCCGGTAGCGGATTTTGAGCTGTTTGAAGATTTGTTCTCATGGCTGAGTCAGGTGACCACTAGCGTACGCGGCACCAGATCTTCTCCCTTATTTTATGTTGTTCCTGTTACTTTCAGACTTTGTTCCTATTTCCAGACTTGTAGTACTTTAGTGAACTCTGTAGTAGCTCATGACTAGTGACACCCCGATGTTGGGCTGTGACGGGATGTTTCCCTGTTGTTATCATTGTTTTCCGTGCTTTTGATTATTCTAATCATGTTTTAGTTTTATAAATGTTAAATAATTGTTAAAAGGAGGCGTTTGTTTTGTTGGCTGGCCTTGTCTTCACGAGAGGCGCCATCACGACTGGGTTTGGGATTTGAGTCGTGACAATTGCTCCTTCATTTGTCATGATAACTAATTCCCACTCAGAGGCCTTTCTTGTTTCTGGACTAAACACTTTCTTTGTCACCCTTAACACAGAATATACCTCTTCTCCGTTCAAACCCCATACCTTCTATTTGTTGCGTTGTTCATGAACTGGCATATTCCAGGCCGTTGCATCTCACAAGGATCCCAAAGCATGTTGACTGTTGCCAACTCATTGTGCCTACTGTTTTCTCCTTCCTTGACGCCTTTATGTGTTCGCCAGATCCCATTTTGTTTAATTGGAAAGCTTGGTGGCATATTTTGAAGTTATTTCTCACTTGTGTTGAATAATAGACCCAGAAAGAGGGAGTAAAACATGGTGGGAGGAATAGAGTAAAGGATAATGGAAAGAGTCGATTCCTAACAAGAAACCTACAGAGTCGCAAACCATCAAATATGGATACCGACTCTAGCAAACTTGACTTGAACCTGTAGCCTACTCGATTTAGAAAATCTGATGTTCAGCTCTTATTACACCTTTTCGCCGTGAAACTGGGCTTCAATGCTTCGCCTGCCCGATCTGATCCACCATCCTTAGTTGACTTGTGGTACCCGTAGGGTTTTCACCATAAAGCCTCTCTCATTTTGGTTTTTCTCTCGTCTCACCGTCGCCTTATGGTGCCTGTAAAGGTTTTCACCAATAATACTCTCTCATTTTTTATTTCTCTCATCTTTCATTGCCTTGGGGTACCCATGGTGGCTCTCATCGACAAGACTCTCTCATTCTTCATTTCCTTAGTTTGGACTAGAGTGTTTCCCCTGATATGATTCACCTCTGCTCGCTTGACTCGACATTTCTTGAAGACTGATCAGAAGGTCTTTCTTTGGACCGTAATGCAGGATTTTGGACGGGGATAGAAAGAAGGGTATCAAAGGCTCAAAAACAATTCAACGTGGGTTCAGCATTACAACTTTCGGAATCAGATTTCTCACAACAACCACAACTTCTGCCCCAGTTTCTTTTCGGGGACTTTTGGGTTTTTGTTTTGGTGTGACTGAACCTCAGAGAGAGGCTGCCTACGTACCCTTTCGGGATCAAGTCAAACGTAGTTCAGGTCATAGAACTACTTCGTTGTTGCGACCTTTCTTTTCGTCCACTTTTCCTTTTCTTTCTTTTCATTTCTTTTCTTTTCCTTCTCTTTTTTTCCTTAGCCACTGGATTGCCCGCCAGAGTTGCTGGGACATTCACCAATTTCAATATCATTGACTTCATTCAACGAGTTTCGGAGAGGATTCTCATACTCCCTATCGCCATGGATCTTCCCCACAAAATGTGCACCATCATGTGCAGGTAAAGGATTCTTTGCAATGTTCTGGGTGGCAATGTCTTGGACTGCAATGACCCCTTTCTGAATCATTCTTTCTATCTCCCTTTTCAAATCCCGGCAACTTTCGACATCGTGCCCCTGGGCACTGGAATGGTATTCACACTTTTTAGAAGGGTCAAAGCTTCTTGCACGCTTGTCCACATGATTCGGAGGAACTGATGCAATCAGGTTATAATGCTTTAGTTTCTCAAACAAGTCTGCATATGACTCTCCGATGGGGGTGAAAGTTTCGTGCTTCTGCGCCCTTTCTTGCTTGAAATTTTGGTTGGCCCGCAAACCCGCTCCAGGGGGTTTCTTGTTGGCTCTTGGAGGTGGGTAGGTGTTTTGAGTTGGGTAAGTATTTTGTGGGATGGGTGTGCGCCATTGCGCATGGTAGGATGTTGGGGGTATGTGTGGGCATAATGGATAGAGAAGTGAGGATCACGGGGTGGATAATAATGTTGTGGAGTATGGGGGTAGGTTTGGGGACGGGGTCGAGGTTGATGGTAATATGGTGATGGTTCCCTGGACCAAGTTCTCGAGTCAACTACCGCCACATCTTCTTTCTTTTTCTTTCCCAATACCCCTCCAGTGCCGCTCTGGATAGCCTGGGTAGTTGCTTTGATTGCCGAATAGCTCAGGATTTTATCGGATTTGAGCCCCTCTTCAACCATACTTCCCATTTTCAGTACCTCGTTAAAATATTTTCCCACTGCTGACACCAGATGACCATAGTAGGTGGGCTCCAAAGCCTGCAAAAAGTAATCGACCATCTCGCTCTCTTTCATTGGAGGATCGACTCTTGCCGCCCGTTCTCTCCACCGAAAATCGTACTCTTTGAAGCTTTCCCCGGGCTTCTTCTCAATCTTAGTCAGTGACAGACGGTCCGGGATGATTTAGAGATTGTACTGGAAATGGCACGCAAACGCTTGGGCCAAATCATCCCAAGTGTACCATCGAACGTGGTCTTGCCGCTTGTACAATTCCAAGGCTGCGCCACTTAGACTTTGGCTGAAGTACGCCATCAATAACTCATCCCTTCCCCCAGCGCCTCTCATTCTACTGCAAAATCCCTTCAGATGGGCTACAGGATCACCATGTCCATCATACAAATCAAACTTTGGTAACTTGAACCCTACTGGCAGCTGGACATCGGGAAATAAGCACAAATCCTTGTAGGCCACACTGACTTGGCCACCCAATCTTTGCATGTTCCTGAAGTATTTCTCCAGGCTTTTTACTTTTCGAAACATCTCTTCCTGTTCCGGATCCTTAAGCGGCTTGTTAGTTTCCGCCGGGAGCTTTAAAGGTGAGGAGTGTAGGAATGTGGCAGGTGGAGGCGCCACAAAGACATAGGTGATAGGTGGAGGAGGGTTTTGCATGCGTGGTGGAGCTTGGGGAGGATAGGAGGTGGTGCTACAACTCTGTTGGTAGAAAGGAAAAGGTGAAGATGCATTCGCAGGAGGAGGCTCCTGAGACTGAGCCAAATGTGGGATATATGCTGGATTGGCAGGATGAACTGGCGCAGGATGACCCTTAGCCCAGGCCTGATGCATCTCGGCCATCTGTTGCCTCAACTTATACATCTCTTCCTTCATTGCTTTGACATCTACCACTTCCACCTCTTTTGACGGGTCCACGATGCTGGTATCTGCTTCTTCGCCTGGCATGTTCAGTTTGTTTTTTGACCGGGTGTTGTAGGAATGGGTTGCGAGGATGCCGACTGCCTTTTGTCCTTGTGTTGTAAAGAGGAGTTACCACTTTAAAACCACAAACCAACCACCTTCTGGAATGACACGACAAAATGAAACCATCACGTTAGCATTAGGATATTTAACATATTGGTAACAGCTTTTGATCGGTCACATGCGTCATCCCGGCTTTTTCCTTATTTTCAATTGTAAACTTTCTCTTTCTTTATTTTTCTTTTTTCTGTTTCTTCTTTTCACTCTTGCCTTTGTCTTCTCCCGTTCCTATTCTCTCCCTTTCTTGATTTTTCTTTTCTTTCTTTCTTATTTTTCCGCTATTTTTTTTTTGCCTTTTTGTGGTTTTTCCTCTCTTTTTTCCTTCTTTTTTCTTTTGGTTATGGTCGAATCCTACGTGGATTGCCTACGTATCATGACCCTGCATGAATCAGACCGAGCATAATTCTTGCAAATCGAATGCAAAATTTTTTCAAATTGTTTTTCTTGAAGGGAAAATACAAAAGCAGACTCAAAATAACAAAATACAGACTCGATGATAAAACACTAGATCAAGGGTACATCAAAGCTTCACATCCTGTGGTCCGCGGGGCATCACTCGGCATCGCCACAAGCCTGCGCAAGACTGAGAAGGTTTCAATGTCAACTAAAGGTGTCTAACGGGTGGGCCGGGCTGGGCCGGGCCCTTTTTTTACCCATCCGGGTCCGGTTTCGGGCCGGTTACGGGTTGGCTTTTAACGGGTTTAGCGGGTTTGGGTTAATCCGGGTAAAAATTGAACTATAAGGGTTACGGGTTGAGCCGGGCCGGGCCGGGTTTAGTGTATTTTTATTTTTTTTTGGAATTTTGTATAACTATTGTAAGTTATATTAATACTTTGTATTAATTTAAAGAATACATGGAAGTTGGAAAAAATTACACTTATAAATTGCAAGTACTACATTTATTTCAAAATTCAAAATTAAAGTTTGCATTTTAAAAGGTAAATTAACAAAAAGTATATAAAGCATTCATTAATTGAAATTTTGTATAACTAATTAACTGTTGTAAGTTATATTAATACAAAATATGTTATAAAAAATTAAGAATACAAGTAAGATGGGAAAAAATTCCACTTATTGCAAGTGCTACTTTTATTTCTTAATTTAAAGTTTCAAACTTACAAAATGAAAGGTTTACAATTTTTTCAACAAGTAAAGTAGTAATTTCAAATGTTTTGCATCGCATTAGTAAGTTCATCATAATCAATATGAACCGATTGACCTTCTTCTGGAGTGTTAAATTTTGATGGGTTTCCATGTGTTAATATATCTCCAAGTTCCTCGTCTTCTGGGCTATCAACATCTTCCTTTCCTTGATTTCTTCGTTCCGATCTAATCCAATCTCTGAAACATACTAAAACTTCCAAAGCATTGCTTCCCAATGAGTGGCGGGTGTCTCCAAGTTGTTGTCTTGCTTGGCTAAATGCACTCTCCGATGCAACAGTAGAAATTGGCACATTCAGCACGTCCCGAGCCATAGCGAAAAGAACAGGAAATTGCTTTCCATTTTCATGCCACCATCCCAACGGTGAAAATTCCTTTGTGCGAGGCTCCTTTTGCTTCTGCAAGTAGAATTGAAGTTCATCAATATTCCTGCTACTGGTTTGAGTGTTAGAAAATGTAGAAAAAATATTAAAACTATCAAGGCCTTCTTCATCATCCACAGTAGCAGAAGTGCTACATTGCATAGTGGGATTAACATTGCCTACAGCACGAGCAGCATCATCACATTCATTTGCATAATAATTATATAGTTGTTGTAAATATTCATTTAGCTTGTTCATAGAAACATATAAAGTTGGGGTTTCAGTTTCTCCAATCTCCATATAAGTATATAAAGCATTCATTAATTGGTGACAATCAGACATTTTAATACAAGGATTTAAAACTGCACCAATTAAGTAAATCGGAGGAATTGGAAAGAAATATTTTTTGAATTTTGCTTGCATTTTTTCAACAACATCCTTATATTTTTCTTTCTTCTTAAATTCAGATAGTAGAAAAGAAATTTCAGCTATATGTACTAAAGCCATAGTAACAGTGGGGTAATATGCTCCAGAAAACTCAACAGTAGCTGTATAAAATTTATGTAAAAATTTAACAACATCATTAATGACCTCCCAAGTATCACTTGTTAACATACGCCTTGGATCAGTACAATGTGCATTAGCAACTTCAGTTATTGGGAATCTATATTTGTAGCAACATTTTAAAAATATATATGTATAATTCCATCTAGTAACAATTTCGTCTGGCATGAATCTAGGTTTAAGGTTATACTGGATACACTTAGTCTTAAATTCTTTTATTCTAGATTGTCTATTATTTCCTTGAATAACACCAACTGCTCTTCTAACATGAGTAATCTCAACTGAAAATAAATCAAGGCCACTTTTAACAATTAAATTATAAACATGACATGCACACCTAACATGAAAAATATCATCAAGAGGTGGTTTCAAATGCATTTTTTACATTGAAATTGCGGCATTATTGTTAAAAGCATTATCAAAAGACATACACAATACTTTTTAATTTAGATTATAAAATTCAGCAACTTCAACAATAGTACTACTTATAAATGCAGCAGTATGACTCTGATCTTCATCATATTTAAAAGCAATAATACATTTTTTGCATACAAGCACTATCATCTATCCAATGGCATGTAATTGTCAAACAATCATTTCCATTAACAGCATGACCAATATCAGAAGTTAGACAAACTCCACAAGGAAGGTGGCTAAACAAATAACGTAAGTATGTTTGATATTGTCCATGAAGTCTAAAGATATCAGCTCTACAAGTACTTCTAGGGATACCTTTAAATAAAGGATTGTAAATCCTTTGAATATACACAATAAGATATGATGAAGAAGCAAAAGAAAAAGGTAGACAACCCAAAGCAATAATTTTTGCTAACTCCTCACGATCCCTTATTTTATCATATTTCAGTAGACCTCCAGTAGTAGGGTTAATAGTTGTTTGATTTCCGTCACCATCAGTGCCCCATTCTATGGGATGGTCAATTCTCATATGTCTACTAAGCGTCCCAGTCCCCCCTAAATTTCCTCCAGTCAAATGTTTAAAAGTATCGTTACAAAAAAATTCCAAACCTTACTTCTTTTTCTACGAGTAGTAGTCGGAGCCACAGGTGGTCTACCAGGAGTGGTGCCACGACCACCACCCCTTGTAGCACTAGCAACTCCAACTCCAATACTACCAACTCCAGCACTAGTAGGTGTATCTGGTATCTCATCTTCTATTCCTATTTCATTATCTTCTATTCCAAAATCTTCTTATAATTGTTTATAATCTATATCTACATTATCATTAGGCGATGATTCAGAAACATGTGTAAATGATAATGGGTTATTACTATTACTACCAGAAACTGCAGGACTACCTCTTTTTTATTTTCACCCCTACCAGTAACTTTTCTACACGCTCTTTTAGCAGCACTAAACATATTGTAAAATTTAAATTATAAACACAAAATAAATATGCAATTAAAATATTAAATAAGAGAAAGAGTTGGAGGGAGTGCACCAAATTGGACAATAAATTGAGCACTTGATTATGCAATTCTGATGTCACCACAAACAAATGTAAGCAAGTATTTCAATTTGAAGTTCAAATGTATAAACTTCAAAACCCGAATGATAAAACACGATAAATTAAATTCAACAAAAAAGAGTCAAATAAAATTAGAAGATGAAAGGATGAATTGAAGAATTGAAGTCTTGAAAATTGGAGAATAAGAGAATGAGAGAAATTGAGATAGAGAAACGTGATTTGACTGAGAAATGAAGAGGAGAAGGGGGTATTTATACTTTTAGAGAAGGTTATTTTGGTAAAATCAAAAAGGGTTAAAAATATTTTAAAAAGGCTATTTTTGCAATTGATCCGTTGGCTAATGGATCAGTCCAATTTTTGACCGTTGCCAACGGTCAATGAGACCCACACCTGCTAGAAATTAAAAAAAAAACAAAAAAAAAATTATAGCTGTTATTCCGGGCTGGTTAAACCGGTTTGGGTACTGTTCATCCGGACCGAGCTTACCGGGTCCAGTTAACCGTTAATTTTTTTTAAACGGAACAAACCCCTTCCCCCCACCAACGAAGCCCACCCGGCCCCCTATGAACCGAGCCTGTCCGGTTTCGATTCCGGTTTTAACCGGTCTGGGCCGGTCCGGTTCCGGTCTGACCCGACCCGTTTGACAGGCTTAATGTCAACTGTGACTATTTAAAGAAAACTGGTAATGTAATGGCTTATTTTGACTTAAAAAGCAAAGTGGCTATTTTTCAAAAAAAAATTATTTAAGAAAACAAAGACTCGATTTTGCGAATACGGCCTTTCAACACTTTCGAAAGGGAGATTTTAAGGTTGTGCCCGCAAACCATTTTAGAATGACTCAGGGTGACTGTTCTTGTAAAAATAGCCTTCCGACGCCCTTTTGGGGACATTCGACTTATTTTGAACAAGAATAGCGTCACCCGACTTATTTGACAAAATATTAAAATTTTGGCGTTTTTGGCTACTTTTGCAAAAGGGGGTGGTTGGACTCGATGAGGGTTGTCTACGTATCTCACAACCGGTGAGAATCAAGCCAGCGTAGTTCGGGCAGATTTGCCAAAAACTATTTTGAACAAAAAATTTCTTTCTATTTTTTCCCAGATATTTTTCTTCCTTCATTTTTCAAAAAATCCGGCAGCATTTCAGTACTATTTGGGCATTGGGGTTTTCAAAACAAATGGTCACCCTCACTTAGTCCTAACACTGCTTATATTTCTTAATTTTCACTCATTTAGACAAGCCAATCAACATGCAAAGCCGAGCAAATAAATGGGCAAGTAGCACGTAAGATACATCAGGATAGTCATTTTCATTTCAGGTCACCTGTCCTAGACGGACCCAACCCCTGTGTTGAGTCCCCTAAGTCAAATGCACATGATGCAAACAAGCGTCCTAATAGCGATCCGACATGAGTTTTTGTTCTTCTAGGTTTAACCCTAGGTTTATTAGTCTAGACCTGGCTTACCCGAGCGAACAACTCGAGCCGAGGGAGAGGCAGCGTATCGGGGATACAGAAGCTCCGCCGGCTTAGCAACTTATCCAATCTCGTTCTAAATTGGGGAAGACTCTAAACATAAGAGAAGCTACACGAAGTGCACCCTTCTCCATGATGTAGAAGACTCATAGAGAGGAAGGGATTCGTGACAGTTTATATATACAATTTCAACAAATATCAAAGCGGTAAAACATTTAGCACATATAGCATGGAACATGTAAAAAAAATCAGATAAAGCCAAATACAACAATTTAACCGAGCTCGAATTCTTGAACCCTGAATCGAAATTCTGGGCTCGTCTCCCCAGCAGAGTCGCCAGAGCTGTCACACCTCCTTTTTCCGCTACTACACCCCGCGAAGTGTATAATAAAAGGAGTTTTTCCAATTAAAGGATAATCGAAACGGGATTCGTTTATTAAGAGATTCATAGTCTCCACTTGGGAGATTTATGGTGTCCCAAGTCACCGGTTTGAATCCCGAATCGAGGAAAAGGTTTGACTCTGTATTACAGTCGCGAACCAGAAATTCGGGTAAGGAATTCTGTTAACCCGGGAGAAGGGGTTAGGCACTCCTGAGTTCCGTGATTCCAGCACGATCGCTAAACTTCTATATTTGGCTATAATCTAATTTTAATACATGTTAAACCTATAGTGCACTTTTAGAATTATTTACCGCTTTCAGTCAATTTTTAAGAAAGTGAACGTTGTTTAAAAATATATTTTTGGATCACGTCACATAAAATGCACCTGGATCCTTGATACATTCTTATTCAACGTTTTAGGATTTGGATTTGGGTCGCATGAAATGTACACCCGTGTTTAAGAAGGTAATATTATTAAAAGCGCGCCTAAAGCGACTAACGGGTTATTATCTTTAGGGAGGACCGTAAAATTTGCTAACCGGCCCATCCCGAAATCTAAATATTTTAATAAAGTAATTAAAGAGGGCCACATAGTTTGTGATTTTATTTGACGCGGTGCACCTCAATTTGTCTTAAAGGCCAACCTAAAAGAACTACGATTTTCTATTAAAGGTTGTCTCTAAAAGGGCCCTAATTGATTAACATCATTAATTATTATTATTAGAAAACCTTTCGCGAAATTCGAGCTTCAAACTCAGGTCCACACTTGAACAAGAGGAAAACCTCCTAACTCAAATATGCTACCTAGCTTGGAAGGCCCAAAACCCGTATTATTGTTAAGAAAAGAATTATCGAAGTTGCGCGAACGCATATTCCAAATTAATTTAGGATCATGGTCATGTTACGCGAACGTGTACACAACCACAGTCGTGTTTTAAAGTGCCTAAATCCAAAACTATGTCCCCAAACAAAATCAAGTCTTTCTAATGTATCATCATGTAAACTAATAGAACGAAAAAAAAACAAATTAATGAAAAACAAAAATTTAGAGCAATCATGAGGAATTGAAAAGATAAACGAACTAGAAGTTCTAATTATTGCATACAGTGAATTAACAAAATTTCTAATAAAATCAAACCCCTAAACAAAATAAATACTCCAGCACTAAAATTCTTGTTCTCGTGATTCTTATGAAACAAAGCCATAGCACGCTGCTGCACTTCATCAGGAATATTCCATACAAACAAATTCACATTTTTTGACTCCTCAAACAAGGAACAAAAATCGAGATAAAAAATATCATTTCTAATGCATCATTCACGATTTACTATTTTGGTACAACCTGAGTTCATTCAACACATATTAATAAAGCAACCTCAAAGATGCTTAATCTAAATCATAGATATCAGTAGCCAAACAAGATAACCAAATACATGATACGACCATCAAAACACCAGATTGTCATTCGTCAACTCAAGCTAGGGTAATTACAAGGCGTAGAACTTACCAGAGATATTCAAACAATAGCAGCAACAGAACGAACTTGAAAGGAAGAAAATAAAAGCCGCTAAAATTTAAGCTTCAACAGTAACAGTGGCCGGAAATGGACGCCTCGAACGGAAAATTCGAACCGCGACAAACTCGAATCAATCAAACTCCATAATTGAGAATCAAAACCGAAGTTGTAGAGAGGGAATAGAAATATTGTTGTGTGATTTCTTCTTTTTCTGAAACGTTTTCTTCGAATTGAAAGAGATGAGGGACCCGTCGCTACTCTTCTCTAAGTTTGACAGAGTGACGATGGAGGAGGGTCTCTCTCTTTTGGCGTCTTTTTTTGTTCAAAAACCTCCCCAAGAAGGAGGTCTCCTTTAATGTTATACGGCTCCTCTATATTTTTGGGTGTGTAGGTGTTTTTAATGTGGAGGGGGGTCTTGTGTGGGGGAAGGTCTTTTGGGAGGAAAATATTTTTTGGGGGAATGTTTTTTGGGGGGAAAATATTTTTGGGGGAAGGTCTCATATGGGGAAAAGTCTTTTGGGGAAAGGTCTCATATGAGGGAAAGTTCTTCCAATTCTTATTTTTTTTTTTCAATTTTCTTTTTATATTTTTTTATTAAAAGAAATCATAGAATTAAAAATCCTAAAAAAAATATATATAAAATTATACTAATTATAAAAGTTACTTATTCTTAAATTAAAAGAGAAAAATCAATAAAAGGAAAGGTGTAAAACTGAAGCATTTTTTGTGATTTTTAATTTTTATAAAACAAGTAGCTATCGATTAATCCTAAAAATATAAAAGTAAGGCCTAAATGCCATGCGTGATATTTTTGGTATTTTTTATGACTTAAACGTGCACAAGATAAAAATTCTACAAAATCCTATAAAATGATAAATAATTAGAAAAAATCTATTTTCTTAAATTTTTTAGGAGTATCTCGTATAGGGCAAAAATCACGTGCTTACAGCATTTACCTTGGTGGTCAACTAACGGGTAGATATTCCTAATACAAGAATGATGATTATGTGGCTTATGCTATAACCGTTACACGGTTGCACTCACTCTCACACCTCTCGGTAGAGAGAGTGATTTTTCCCAATTGACTCTCTCGAGACCAATTGGGTAGGCCAATATGCCCAAACAACTTAGGGTTCAAGTTGGGTAATTACTCTCTCGAGGTTTAACCCGTTAATTGGGACTACCATTCTCACGGGTCCATCCCAATTCCTTGTTGGGTCAATTTTGGGGTCATAGACACTCTTTCTCAAGAAGAGTCATGACCCACTAAGCTAGACTTAGTGTTTGCAACCATTAAATCCTAATTAAATCATAAAATTAATCCAAATAGCAAACACCCAACATCATTCAAGCATTAAACAATCACACCCATTAATTACCCACACTAGGGTTGAGCCACAACCCTAGCTAACG
>MU737067.1:63094-76521 GCA_026770625.1 Nicotiana glauca | reverse complement strand
AATAAATATCCTGCGGTTATCGAAGGATATAGTGATGCAAATTGGATAACCGGCTCAACAAAAACAAAGTCCACAAGTGGATATGTTTTTACTGCTGGTGGAGGAGCAGTATTTTGGAAGTTTTCCAAACAAACGTGCATCGCTCGCTCTACAATGGAATAAGAGTTTATAGCTTTGGATAAAGCCGGTGAAGAAGCTGAATGGCTTCGAAATTTCTTAGAAGACATTCCGTTCTGGCCAAAACCTTTGGCTCCTATTTGCATACATGTGATAGTGAGGCTGCAATAGGACGAGCAGGGAGCGTTATGTATAACGGAAAGTTTCTCATATACGACGAAGACATAACACCGTTAGACAACTACTTTCTAGTGGAATTATCACTATTGATTATGTAAGATCAAAGGATAATGTGGCGTATCCGCATACAAAAGTCTTAAATAGAGAGGGAGTTGAGAAATCATCTAAGGGAATGTGACTATGGCCGAGGACAAGTCAACATGGCGGTAACTCTACCTAGAATTTTGGATGTTCCGAGATCTAGGTTCAAGGAGCTCAAACAAAGTTGTGATTGACCGGTTCAACATTGTCAAAATAATATCTTTGGTCCATTCTCATGATGAAGACAATGTTCAGTAACAAGGATAGAACTTTACATGTTCTTTAATGATTACCTAAGTTTGATGAGGTATTTATCAAATAGTGTCAATCTAAAGGATTACACGTTTAGGAATCACCTATGTAAGTGTGAAGTGGAAGCCGCTTCGATGAGAATTTTGTAAGGCCAATTCTCTACGCACTTATGAGACCGGGCGGTGTTCATGGCTGAAACGAACACAACAATGAGAACCAAAAGACGGTTAAGGGTTGGTTGTGTGACATATGGTTTTCTAGGTATACACTAAAGTTTGACGGTTCAAATATATCCGAGTATATCCGACATATATTCACTACGGAAAGTTTAGAGGGAAACCTACTTATCCAGATGCAATTAATCCTTACTTGAAAATCACACAGCTTTCATCTATGATCTTTCTTGATACAACCATTCCCGTTCATGTGGGGGATTGTTGGACTTTTAAGCCATTGGGCTTTAAAGTATAAAAGTGTGAATTGAAAATGGAGGAAAAAATAAAAATTTGAAGAAGTGAGCTTATGTCTTGCACTTTGTCCCTCATTAGTGAGGGACAACATTTGTGTGTATATATATAGAATCACTTCTTAAAGCTCTTAAAAGGAGTTGCAAAGAATGAACCCTCGCGTCGTCGTCGCTCGCTCGCTCGGCTCGGCTTCAGCTTTGGATTTGGATTTATCTAATGATCGATCGATAAGATTATTTTTTGGACAAAATTTATTTAATTAATTATTTAATAATTAATTAAATGCCAGATCACTGCTGAAGATTCAGAAATATAGTCTGGCCACGGTCCTAGCGTAACCACGGTAGGATCGCGCCAGAACCCTTCTACAGGTTCAGAGGGCCACTTTGGCCGCGGTCCTAGCGTAACCGCAGTAGGACTGCGACAGGCGGCGAAATTTCTGAACAAGCACTTTTCCAGAATAGACATCACACCTCTTTCAATAATTCCCTATAAATTCAGAGGCATGGCTTTGTTTTTAACACACCAAAAACATTACAGAACTTCCTTCTTTTTGAAAATATNTCTTAATCTCTATTGTTTTTCCAGTTTCTTTTATTCTTCTAACAGTTTTCTGATTTTGTGTTTTAACACAGTAGCGTTCACATTACTTAGAAGTCCTACACTAACTGTGAATCAAGCATATGCTATAACTATACAGGAAGAGAGTCAACGTACACTGGGGATGGACAATACTGATAGAGAACCCTTAACCATGCTAGCTAGTAGAGGGCAAGGTTTCAAACCTAAGAAGCCAGAGTTTATTTGTGAACACTGTGGGTATAAGGGACACTTGAAAGAAAATTGTTACGGGATTATAGGATTTCCTTCTGATTTCAAAATTAAGAAGAAAGCTCAAGGAGTAGGAGGCAGGTCTTATGCCAACGTTTCTATTGGTGAGGCAGAAGGTTAGACTAGAATTGGGGGTTCAAAAGTAAGTAGAAAGCTCATTTGTAAAGCCTCAAATTGAGGGTTCCTTTAGTTTGGGAGACTAAAAATTCTCCCAAAAGTGATCATATTTAAGAAGTTATGGATAATATGGTTACCCATACTATCTGCCGATTAATCCGTTTTTTGTTCGTATTAAATATGGGCCGGGTCGGATAATTTATCTATTTTTCATTACCTGTTTTCAACCCGAACCATATTAATCTAAAGGAATAAAAGTATGTATATGATTTAATTGAAGGTTTAAAATGCAAAGTGAGATAATACAAGGATCAAAACTGGAATTACACTATAACTCAAGGACTAAAATCACATTTTCCCTTAGAAAATAATTTAACAATAGGCAGTATACATCTGAAAAACTTACATATACATCAAATCAATAAAAACACATGTGTCGGTTACATATATTTTATTATTTATTAAATATAAATTCTCATCTTAATTTGTTACTCTTTCTATTCCATGTATTTTAATGGTCAAAGTTGTCTGCCAAATTTTTAGAATCTAGAAACGCGTATGTATAGATTCGATCAAATTTTCAACGCCCCAAATTGGGCAGATTTTTCCTAGTCAACCCAGCTAGCCATGAATTGCATAACGAAGATGTGGTCAGTCTTGAAGAAATTTAGGAAGGAAGAAGAAGATGTAGCAAATCTGTTCCTACAAAATGGAAGTGCGCTGTTGGAAGAGCTTATTTCTTTTTCTAGTGGAACATATGACATTCCTATCCCTAGTTACAGTGCTCAACAACTTGTTAAGGCCACAAACAACTTCGCTGGACGTGTCCATGCTAGCACCTACGGTTACATCTCTAGAGGAACTCTGCAAGACCGCTCTATCCTGGTCAAAATGTTCATCAATATTCCAGGTAACCAACCATGTGGGTTCTCAAATTAATTCACAATTTTATCTATGCTTGTTTTTAGCTTACATATATATATGGTTCACAAAGTAGTGGCAGCATGTACTGTTACGTATTTGTCCACATTTTCTTATCATAATTGATTTTCCTATCTCACGAACAATATATTTACCATAATTGAAGGAAATTATAAATCTTCTATATTTGGCGAGACCCTTTTCTGGCAGGAAAATATTTGGAATTCTATAAATTGAAGATTGGTCATTTCTCATTCAGCAGCATCCGCAATTTAGCCATAAGAGGTTTGAGAGTCATGGTTAGGGGATAACTTTATGGGTCAAGTGTTAGTGTACCACTTGTATTTGCCTCTTTGTGAGGTTGTTCACTCGATATTTTATACTCTATTTTATATAGTGGATTGCTCGTCTCCGCCGTAGATGTAGATTAGTTGACTGAATCACGTTAATTGTGTCTCTTTTGGTAGATTTCTCTTTTGTTGTCTGATTTATCGTCGCTGAAAGTTTGTTTTACTAGCTTCCGCATGATACCGGATTCTTTCGGTTCTAACAAGAACAGTTGTATTGAATTAAAATCTTGGATCCACCTTTGCAGGTAACCTTGCCTCACATTCCGACTTTGACATTCTTGCTGGAGCTGTACGTGACATTGCAGTCACATCGCTAATGAGCGGAAATAAGAATGTTTTAAAGATTATAGGTTGTTGTTTGGAATTCACATATCCAGCACTTGTGTATGAGGATGCCAGATTTGAGACTCTCGCTAATTTCCTTGACCCCAATTGCGATAAATTGTTAAGTTGGAAAAGTAGATTGAAGATTGCCAAAAGCATTGCCAGTGCAATTCTTTATCTACACACTGCATTTCCAACTCCCATTATCTACAGGATCTTGAATCCCCATAACATTATCTTGGACCATCATTGTGTTCCCAAACTGTTTGATTTCTCATTTGTTATTTCTCTTCCTCCTGGAGAGTTGCAAGTGGAAGATGACTTGATTTGGATTCCTGGCTATTTTGATCCAGAGTACCAATCTTCAAGGTTTGTCACTCAAAAGACCGACGTCTATAGTTTTGGTGTGCTGCTACTGGTGCTCTTAAATGGACAAGGTCCTATATGCAGGGCCAATGAAGATGATCCAGAACACATTGTGAATTATGTAAATGACCATATTCACAAGGACGATCAATTCAAGCGGATCGTGGACCCTAAAATCTTGAACGAATCAACTGTAAATCATCAACAGCTACAAGCTTTCATTAATATCGCTTTAAGATGTGTCCAGGCTAAGGGAGAAAATAGACCAGATATGCTCGATATTGCAAGAAAGATCATGCAATTTGAGTAATGTGTGTACAACTGATTCATAGGCTCTAGAAAGATTTCTTCTTGATTATATGGTTATGGATTGTTACAATTTAGAATGTTGTATGTAGTTGAGAATATTGCATATTTCTAGAAGTGTTGCCATGTGATCGAGAGGTCACGGATTCAAGCTGTGAAAACAGCCTCTTGCAGATATGCAGGGTAAGGCTGCGTACAATAGACCCTTGTGGTCCGGCCTTTTCCCGGACACCACACATAGTGGGATCTTAGTACACCGGCTGCCCTTATATAGAGTCCGACCTCAAAATATTAGGTTCTCTCGGTCGGTCAACCCATGGTTGAATCTGTCACTGCTCTTGTGTTCAGACTCTCCTGTAGGCGTGGATTTTGACAATCAATGTTTACCTTGACATTATCTAGAAAAACAAAATGGAGTGTTCTGGTAAGAAAAGGTTTATATAATGCAAGGAAAGCAAAACAAGAAGCAGCAAAAAGAAGCCTGCTATCAACAAAGCTCTTGCTAGAGGGTTGATCTATCCCTTTGTTGCATTGTCTTGCAACCCCGTCCATACGGCTATCAGCTTTTCCGAGGGGCATTTGTATCTATACTCACTTTGCACAAATATTTGCAAACCTACCCATTGTAGGATCAACTCCATACTTATCCGGACTGAAGTTAAAAAAAATGCAAAAATTGCACTTAAGATGCATTTGAGGCCAAAGGAGAGAAAGGATGAACGTACAAAGCCTGGAGAAGGTAATTTCGAGTCGAATTCCAAGGCATGAAATCTTAATGACATAAACAAGGCATTGCTGGTTCTTTAAAAATGAAAATGGCGTACTCAAACCAAATGATATTCACAATATATACAAGTGACAAACTGAAGGGGCAGTTACATAGCATATTAGCATTTGTCTGGGTAATAGACTACAGACAAAAAGCATAGAGGCACGTATACTGATACTAGCGGAACAAATTATATATTGCAAAATTATCCTTTTTCTTCAATACAAGTGGCAAATAGAGTTCACACTTGTAAATTATACAACATTTAGTTTGTCAACAAGGATAACAATGACATTTGTATTACAGGTAACTTGATACAATAACGCAAACAGAGGACGGAAAAAAAAAAAAAAAACAGAGGACTAGAAGAGTCTCAGCACCAAAATTCCCGGTTTCTGATGGAGACTTGATTATCCACTCGAGAGTTGTTCTCAAGAGTCCACTTCTCAAAAGTACAGTCGACAAAGTCATAGTAGCCACCATGAATTAAGAGCTCCCCTTTATTCACCTTGTCCTTAATCCATGGGTACGTGAACAAATTCATCAATGAGCAATTGACTGATTCCTGGATGTACAAGTATGTGCATTGCGTCAATACTCAGAATAGCTCGTGCATACATACACACAGAAAATTCTACAAGTTACAATGTCTAACTGCAATTTCAAATTCCTCATTCCAGATTAGGCCACCCATTCCAACTACAAACTTGTACAGCATGCACACACCGACACTCAGCACTCTATTTTGAAAACACTGACACATGAATTCGCGCTAAGAAGTATTCAGTATTATATATTGCATATAATTTAAATTAGCAGGACCAGGTGGAGCATGTGACTCTGAAACTAGACATGATTTTTTTCTGAAGGGAAAAGAAATTATGAACAAATAATTAATACGTGCAACTAGTAAACGTCTAAAAGAAAAGTGACAAAATGCATGGAAGTTCTAGCCAAAAGAAAGAGGAAGACAAATGCATCCAGTGATCAGAAAGGAGAAAGACCACACCCTCTTTATCCATGGCATGACTTTGGGTGGTTATACCTCAAGTGTATTTAAACTGCACTATAACAAAAACGAAAATGAAGTGTGGAAAGGAGATTGCACCTTCTCACAGTGCTTGCATTGCTGGTCAAAGCTGAGGTTGGAGGCAGCAGCTTTTGTGCTTGCCCGGGCAGACTTTCCAACTACTACCCAACTTCTAATGAAGCTACAAGGAATTAATAGAAGACCTTATTAGACAGCAAGACTATTTTACGACATTTCATAAAGCAATTAGTTTGTTAGAGCCTCTAACAAAACTTAGTAAGAAGAGAGACTGGCAAAACCTTGAAGGTGTTTCATTGTCCATACTCATTAGGGCACGAATGCCTCCACAGCGGCTGTGACCAATGACTAATATGTTTTGGACCTGAAGATAAAAGAAGCCAAACCCGAAAACTTGAGAGAAAAGAAAAGATGAGAGACTAATTGCTGCAACTCCCCCTTATCCCAGTCCCTTTCCCAAAAGGTAAAAAATAAATATAAGAAAAGAGGACATTAACCAAAGAGAAGCAAGTAGAAAATTAGAGGAATTTGAATAGGAACTTCAATCTCATTGGTGATGACCAAAAGTAAATAATCTCATCATTGCAAGTGTCCCTTGTGTTTTGGAACATTTATGACTTATAACACATAATTTACATCAATTTGAATAAAGTAAATTCATCATCAAAATCATGTTTTAGAATGTCAATGAGTTCCAGTCCAGTTAAATCGAAGGTCTCAGAATTACGTCATCGCAACATCCTGTTTAGAATTTCACTTCTCAACTAACTCGATTCCATATTCTACAAATTCTTATCAACCAAACAAAGCATAAATATAATAGAAACAGGCATCTCAGCAGAATATAAAAGGAAACAGCACATTGTAGAATTGTTGTACAAATACTACTCACTTCGAGAGTATTAACGGCAAACTCAAGGGCTGCATTTGTTTCTGAAGGACCATTCTGCACAAGAAGAAAATTGCAAACGTTTATTCTGAGCATTGTTAATACACATCCTTAGCATTGCAACGCTTGTTCACCAACAAGAAAAACGACATTTATTAAGTGCAAGTGCAGTATACATCACCTCATAGGGAGGCACCAGATTTGCCACATTGCGGACTACAAAGGCTTCTCCTGGTTGAAATCCTAGTATGTTTGAGGGACACACCCGAGAGTCTGCACAAGAAATTACCATGAACTGCCCTTCAAATTGTCAGTTGAGATCTTCAACACATGACCACAAAAATAACTTTATGGATTGTAATATGGAGAAGGAAGGGAAAAGAAGAACAAAGTACAGACAGGAAAGATAGAAGGAAAAGGAAGAGAAAAGTTTTGTGTTCTCTCCACTTTCCTTCATCTTTCCATTATTAAACCAGACAAGGGAAAGGGGGAGGGAAATTCCTTGTCTCATTAATTTCCAAGTAATATCATAATTGGGTACCAGCAAAAAATCCATGCTTGGAAAATGTCTAAAAGGTGAAAGAAAGTTACCTTTGGTGATTGAATTTCTGCAAGACTTTGAAAATGCTCCAAATTTTTCCTAGTCCAAATGAAGGAAACAAAAATCAAACGACAAGAAGCCTTTACTGTCAAACATACTAAAAAACAGATGGTGCTTACAAGTATTTGTCCTTCTTGTAATTCAAAAATCTATGCTTCAACGTGGTGAATTCATTCGATTCGCTTTCAGTGACGACACTCGTCTCTTTTTCATCCATCATTTCTTTGGTTAGGGTCATTGGCTCCTTCAAGGCTTTCAATTTTAGAGCAGAGTTATACCTGCAGCTTAAAAGCATATATTCTGAAATCAATTCGAGAACTTTATATATTGATGGTAAAGCTAGAAGCTCTTAATGCATGAACACAAGGAACTCTGCAATAAACTGGCAGTGACTGGTCCAAATAGAAAAAAGGCAGGCTCATTGACCAAATAGGATGATCAAGTACTGGAACCAGGAAAAGAACCTACCTTTACATGAGACTTTGATTATTTATAGTTACATTAATTTATGCAATATCAAAGAAATTGAATTGTAAGGAGTTCTAAGCAAATAAAAGAATCTTAGCCTGGAAAGGGAAATCCTGAGCAAGACCTTATTTTTTAAGCAACCAATCACACAACAAAATTGATACTTCAAAACAAAACTGCGCATCACTAAAATTTAGATACCAAAATGCTTAGATAGACACTTTTATTTTTTTGGAAAAGCAATAATATGGGTACACATATAACACCTCATTTCTAAGATAAAACACTATTAAGGCATAAATAAAAAAATGTAAAAGCTTTGCATTCCGAGAAGAAAGTGAATCTGGGATAACTAGGAAAGGAAAGAAAGAGTGGGTTCTAACGATTCCAAAGCTTACTTGGGCAAATTCAACAATCTGAAATGGGGTTGTTCAATTCCCAAGAATCTCAACTGGGTCCTCAAGATCTGCACCAATTAGCCAACTCACACATGAAAAAAGCAAGAAATGAAACAAAAGCAGCAGAAAGATGAGATCGTTTTACCCTTGAATGATCCACAGAGGAGGAGTTACAGAGGGAGGATGATTGAATAACAGGCCGAGCCATGACAGAGAACTTGGAAAAGGGGCTTTGTTGATTACTAGCCGTGCAGCTTTATTATAGTTAAAAAGTCAGTTTGTAGTTTGTACCATGTGAAGTTGTTGGTTGGAAATTTCTCTAACTATTATAGTATTGTATAGTGAGTGACAGGAAACTGTTCCTCTCCAAGAAAGACGGAGAAACCGAAGTCTTATAAATCCGAGGCACTCCTATTTTCAAACAAAATATTTGGCTATCGCCAGTTTAAAAGGTACAACAAAATTATTCCTGTTTCGACAATAACGACTTCCTAGTTAAAACGGCTCTTCGTTCAATCTAAAGGCCAATCTAGCTCGTCTTGGGCTCTATATGATCCTATGGGCCATTACACATTATAGTTGGGTTTAGGTTGGACTTCTAATTTTCACTTGGGAATTTAGCTTCCTATATACTATCTGAAACATTATTATCCTCTTACTCAAGTTTCAATTTAATTACATGATCATATACAATTTATCATTTATATACAGATAAGTTTTAAATAAGTATCCATTTATGTTGAGTGTTGTTTGTGGATTTTAACTATTATTTAATTGCATGACGTCGTTTATGGAGCTTTGAATTGTTTGCAACTTTATTCATCGGTTTATTTAATCGAAAGAGGAATATTTTGATGATTATCTTTGCATCATTTGCTTTGGTTTAATTTAGTAATTCTTCTAAGTAATCGAGAAAGCTTATTGAATTATTGATTAAACCGAGTTAGGAGAATATTCGAAAGACGTTTTTCTAAAGACTATTCCATTAACATATTCTTGTATATCTTAACAATGCATCATATTAGTTTATCTCGTAGGGTTCAAATTTAACCGAGAAAGGAATCTTTACCTTACGTCTAAATTAATCATCGAATGAATTCATGAGAATTATTAAATATTAGAAGTGAATTTAAATAGAGTTAAATCCCGAATAACTATCTTGCACATATTCTATCATGCCCCTTATTTCCCATATTGATAGAAACTCGTTAGTTCAACTCTCCAATTCTTTTTTATCAAGTTCACTTACTCATAATTTAGTTTATTTCATTAATCATAGTTGTGAATCACTCCAAATAAAAGTGTTAATCATCTTTAATAGCAAATAGGTCAGAAATTACTTGAACATTATTTAAATCCAATCCATGTGGAGACAATAATTAAACTATACTATCTTTGACTAGCAAGCAATAATTTCGTATTATTTTTGCGCTTGTCAAATTTTAGCGTTGTTGTCGGGGATTGACAATCAATAGTGTTCAAAATAATTTTTGGTGCTAATTCGAGAATTTTTTCTCTACTTTTTTTAGTTAACTTGTTTTCAAGATTTCTTTTTTAGTACCTGACAAGTGCTAGGGATAAAGCTTGAAGAATTATTCTTCATATTGAACTGTAAATGATGTGAAGATCGAACACAACCAGCCTAAGAAAATAGTTGAAGAGTTAATAGTTGAACATTATCACAAGTTTGCTATTTGTTTTAAATGTAGTAGAAATCATCTACGGGTTAACTGTCAAACAGGTAAGTATTCTTAATGTAGTTCATATTTTAAGAAAGGCGAAATACATAAATCACCCCTTTAAATTGTCCCCAACGATCAGTTGAACACCTCCACTTCCCAATTGACCAACTAGACACCTCTACTTACCAAAAGTGTATCTTCGAACACCTTCATTCAACAGAACACATGCGTAAAATGCAATCGCTTGTTACGTGGCAAATGAACCAATAATATACTAACATGTGTAACTTATAATTAAAACTTATAATAAAAAATTAAAAGAAAAAATTCATTAAGTTAAATAAATAAAAATAAAAAAAAGCAAAACTCATAACCACTTCCCATCCAAACAAACCCGTCGTCTCTACTTACCTTCTCCCCCTTTTCCGTCCAATTTCTACTTTTCCAAACCACCGTCATTACCCATTCCTTCCCCATCATTTTCTTTGACACACTTCCCCTCATTACTTTAACCATTCTTTGGCAAAACTTAAACACTAAAATACTTCCATAAAACTCATAAATATTTAAAAAAAATAGAGAATAACCAAGTGGAGAACCCTCCAAGGGTTACTGATGGACCTTGCCGGAAAAGCTCATCTCCGGCGATCTTTACCTATTTGTCTCATTTTGTTACGTCTGAGAGAACTCTTAAACATATCAGTTTATTTAATTGTTTGGGGGAGTTTAAGTGAAGATGCCTCCGATTGAACTCTATCGTTGCCACCTTCGCCGGGCAAATTTGAAGAGAATCGACTCCAATGAAATCTTCAGTATTCTCTCTTTATCATCTTCTTGATGCTGAATTTGGGTTATATCACTGTTTCTAGTTTGTTATTTTTTGTGTAAATTTCTCCTTAAATTGTTGTTGAGCCGATTCAAGCAATTGGTTCTTGTTTTTGTGTTTCTATTGGAAGTAAGGTGTTGTCATCGGTATTGATTAAAGGGGTTGTTGGTATTTATTTGGTGGAGATAATGATGATGGGGCTATGAAGATGAGGGTGATAGGGTTATTGGTGTTTATGTGGTGGCAACTTAGCAGTGAGAAGAACTGTAGAAGACAGGTGTTTTAGATAAAGTTGTAGTGGTATAGTTTTTTAGGTATTTGATTAAGGCTGCCATGGATAGTGGTCGATAATGGAGGTGAATGTCGTCTATGAAGGTAGGAGAGAGACCAAGAGAAAAATATGTATTTTTCTGTCAAAGAAAAAGAAAATTAGGTTGAAAAAATAACTTCACGCGCTCAAAATCTTGTAATCCAACACGTATATGCCACATCAGCCACAAAGGTTCAAAAGATACACTTCTGGTAAGTAGATGTGTTCAACTGATCGTTGGGGACAACTTAAAGGGGTCGTTTATGTATTTCGCCTTTAAAAAATCTCACTCTATTTTTAGTCCTTACTGGTATGATGTTTCATATGGCCATAATCTTGACTCTGAACGGAACGAATACCCTTATTATGACTGGAATGAAAGCGAAGTAAGACAAGCACCTCAAATGGAGAACTATAGTTTATAAGAGCTTATGTATATGTTCGTGAATACTGTTGAAGAAAGATTCATACAAAATGGTGAAGCCATTAAGAACCTGACAATTCAAGTGAGTCAAACAGTATGTAGACTTTTAGAAAGCTCATTGCATTATGATGGTGAATATATAGAGGAGATACCTTATAAGAATGAACCTACCCAATAGAATGAGCATAAAGAGAAGCCATTACTCTTCAAGATAACTCTGAATTTGCTATGTGGATTGATTGTTATTGTGCGGAGCATAAGGGTGGCATCTCACTATTGTCGTTATGCGGAGCACAAGGGTGGCATCTCACTGTTGATGATTGTGCAGAGCGATATAGGTGACTATTGTATTATTCTTAGGGCGGAGTGATACAGGTGGCTATCGGAGTGATACGGGTGGCTATCAGAGTGATACGAGTGGCTATTATGTTAAATGTCTTGGCGGAGCGATGTTCTTCCACCACTGCTTCAACTTGTGTGGCGCTCATATCACCATGTTGATGATGTTTTGGTTGATTTCCATTTCTGAAGTGGGTAAGGAAAGGTTTTGGTAAGTGTTTTCTTTGGATGTTTAGATGTCTCGCCAGGTTTGTTCGTCTTTCCACAGAATTCATGTCATTGGGCGCATGACCTGTTGACATTAGGGTAGTATTCCTAATTGTGTGTCGGTGCCAAAGACTAACTCACCTAAGGTTTACGCAATATGACCTATTTTTTCTAGAGTAGAGTGTTTCCTATTTTTGAGTTGGACTGAAGACTGCGAGAAGTTATGTCAGTTGACTTGACAAAGCCATTCTCTGAAACTAAAGAGTTTTGAAAAGAAGGTCCGGAGAGGTGTAAAAGACAATCCTCGCATGCCATTATGTGTGATAGTGTACAGCCAAGACTCGATAGGAAGAAGTGTGATACCAGTATATGTAAAGCAGTAACAGATAAGGGTGTAGCAATACGAAGCATGATAATAAGCATAAGAGAAAATAAAGCAGGTAAGCATGTAATTGTAAATTTGAATACGGTTAAAGCAATGTACAAACAAATCTTAGTGCCAAATCAGTCTAAGTCTGCTAAGGTTAGAACCTAAGTGTGAGTCTCAAACATTACAAGATCATATTATCAGTATAGCAAAATACATAAACGGCCCCTTTAAATTATCCACAACGATCATATGAACACCTCAACCGCTCACATTATCAATTAGATACCTTTCTCCAACTAAAGTGGAGCCTCGTAGACACTTGAGTCCAAAAGATCTCAAGCGTGAAATATAATTGCGCTGACTTGGAAAAAGAATAAATTATAAAATAACACGTTTATTTTTAAAAAGAAAAAGAAAAAGACGATCACCCCACACCCTGACTTCTTCTTCTTTCTTCCAAGCTTTCCTAAACCTACTGATCTTATTCTTCTCTTCCTTCACTTTTTTTGCTTCTCCTCAGTCAGATCCATAGCACATATATAATGGAATTAGCTATTCCATTCTAAATCTAAAGACAAATGCTTATATCAAAAAGAAATTCGGATGTTAACTACCTTTCTCCATTCATCTATTTCTTCCCAAAAAGTTCTTTCTCTTGAAAATCCAAAGCAGTAAAGACCCACCAAAAAATAATTAAATTTTGGGACTTAATCTTTCTTATCCAGGAGTATTAGATACTTACCAGTAGGTGATGTTGTTGTTGGTGGCTCGGGTTGAGGCGCGG